>NJDC01011327.1:55626-68311 GCA_002245475.1 Calephelis virginiensis | reverse complement strand
GTTGTTTGAGGATTATAAAATGTTTATAAAAGAAAATTTGATATTTTCTTTGTAACTTGCTTTTTTATACTAATGGTACAAACAACTACATGACTGAAATTGGAAGCACTAGATTGAAGGAAGTCGCTTAACTAGACCGTCGGTATAACGTCAATGGTAGTCATTATCGTACTTATGTTTGACGGCTAGCCTAGCTGGTACAAAGCTGAAGATTCCTAGCCTGCGTGTGAAGAACAAGTTGATTGTTTTCTCAAAAGTTTTCAAAGATTTTTTAAATGTTGTCAACTTACGTTGATGTACCAATGGTAATCCTATCAGAGCGATTGAATCTTACGTAAACTTGTCCAGATTGGTAAGACAGCCTTATTTTGACATTTGTTTTTAACATTGATTCTCGTTAAAATTTTCTTCCATGAGCATGGGATAGCTGGTAACTTGAAGTTTAAAAATTCTATTCTGATGCGAAAATGCACTGTTACGTCATTGAGTTTTTATAGGCAACTCGTATTTCTTATTTTCAGAGGTTTGTTTTGTTTGAAATCTCGGAAGTACGTTATTTTTTTATCTTTAACCCTCGATGGAAAGAGGGGTGCTATAAGTTCGAAGTGTCGGTGTGTCTGTCGTGAGATCATAATTTTTGAACAGATATATTAATTTTAATTTTAATTGTTTTGTTTTAAAGCTGGAGTGATCCAAAATAGTTTCTAGCTTTATTGCGCATACGTTTAGCTAGAGCGAAGACTCTAGTGAAACCAGAAAAACCAAAAATGAATGAAATCCTAATTCATGTCATTCATTTTCTTCTTATAAATTTAGTATTAATACTATCGCAATTTGCTTTATTTTTATCTCTAAAGCGAAAGCGTGTTTGTTTTTTTTTATTTGTTTAACTTTTATTACAAAATTTAAATAACTAATTAAATCTAATATATATTCAAACGTTTTGGTCAATAAATTGTTAATGTATTCGTTTCATTTGCTTGTTTGTACACTGCAACCAGAATAAATTTATATAGGTACAAATTTTCTCTCTAGGGTAAAAATCTCTTCACGAGATAAGCTCGCCTATTTACATTTTTCTTAAAATTGCTATGTCTTATTTCACTTGTGTACAATGCAGAATTAATAATAATACTGATAAATTACCACACGAGAAATAAATAATTCTAATACGCGGGTGTAACTCTGAGCAACGTTTAGTAAAGTTATAATTATATTTGCCCTCACGTTGGAAACCTTCAATTAAAATTCAAATGTATTATTATCTGTTCATTATTATATATAATTATTGTTTGCACGAAATAATTGATAGGGACGCTAGATGTAGACGTCTCCCCGTGTTGGTCCGGGCTTCTTTGCAGAAAAGACCATCTGCCTTCCTGCCAGGCATTTCGTAAAAGGCGAGCATAGGCTTTCCGTCACTAACACTTTGACATCTCACTAGGTGGCAGAATATCGCAGCGACTAGCCCAGATTGATGCCACCACCTTATCTATTCCTGCCGCCATAGCGTCTGCGCTTGCCGTTGACGTAATCCGGTTCGGAGGTCGGCAACGCATCATTACCACTTTTGGTGTTTCTAGGCAGCGTGAATTTCTTACCATCAGGAAATTCTTTTGCTTGTTTGACTGTTAATACCGTATAAAAACTAACAGATTACGATTCGTTGATTATAGAAACCGAGCTATAGTCCACAAATGTACTGGATTCGATGGGGTTTCGTTATTTAAAGTATTGATATTTAAGTAGAATAAAAAGCTTAGTCATTTCATAAACTTCTAATACTTATAAGATGTTGCGAATTCGAAACAATTTTGTTTTCGCGATTATCTAAAATTTGTAGAACAAAAGTTTTTGCTTTTGATGTACTAAAGCTGTCCTAGAAAGGCTATGCCTTAGTTTCCAGTAACTCTGTGTATATCGAATAGATCTAATTTTAAAAACTCCTAAAATTCCAACCCAGAATTTTATTTGAAGTTTAAACAAACTCCAATCTCCGCAGTTTATTTACCAGTTAAATTCGCAATCAGCGCTGACTGCATGCTGTCAGTATAAATATCAGGCCAATAGTGGTAAAGGCCGTTTCAGTTGAATCGAGCTAAAAATATACAGAGATTTCAGCCTGCCATCCACTCAAAGAACATGAGCATACATCACGTCATGTGGAACGTAGAGCGATCACTAACAGAGCCTTCAACATGAGTTGGTATAGATTACGTTTGATAAATTACGTGTCGAAATCTATGACACTTTTGGTATAAAAATGTTTTTCTCTTAGTTACCAATAGAGGCGCTGTTCAAACTTTTCATATCTATAATTTCCAGAAACTACTGTATACTACCGAGTATAGTAAACTTTACAAGTCGTAAACTCATGGTAAGGGCTCAGCTGTGGATTCGACGAACTGTCATTATGTCAGTCTGTTGAATCAAACTATTGATATCTTGATAATGTTTTTATGTTGTAATGTTGTTCGGAGAATTTGACACTTTTCGTCAATTTTTCTTTTGTATTAAAATTTCGGCTTTTGTTCAATATAGCGGTTTACTATTAAACTTCGCTTTTAATGCTCCTTCTCTATTATGTGTTTTAGTAACTTCCTAGTAAAAATATTTTTTTTCCTCGAGTTGGTCCGGGTTTTTTTTGCAGGATAGACTATCTGCCTTCCTGCCAGACAGCTCGTAAGAGGCGAGCCCAGGTTCAATGTGTCTTTACAAACAAGACCACACAGACACTGACGAGTTGCAACACAGGACTATCACCCGCCCTGTGTTGCAACTCGTCTGGTTAGGAATCATCTTACCTATTCCTGCTGCCTTGATAACATTGTCATGTTCTGGTCTAGGTTAGCCGAGTGAAACTCGCGGCTTTGCATTCTAAAGTATATTTGTTATCGATAGTAGTTTAAGTCTTTATAATATAACTACAAACAACATTTCTTTAAAGTTTCATTCATTTTTTTAAGTTTCATTCTCACAAACTTTTTCATTTATAAATAGTGGGATAATGTTTGAACTGAAACCCCCGGTGTTTGAAATATGTAATCTGTATTTATCACAGAAATTAGTCCTCATTTTGCTTAGTCATCGTATCATGCCTGAACGGATGGGCGATGGCTCCATTTGTTTATGGTTGCTAACTATTTTTTCTTTGTATTGGTTATTATCAAAAGAAGGATCATATAAAGAAAAAAATCGGGAAAATTTCAGGTAAAGTGGGGAAAAGCACACCACAATTTTGTACTGTTAAACTTTAAGTAGCTATTAGTCGATTGACACACGGCACCGCGCACCTCCGCGGTAGGCGGCGAAGCGGATCTTAAGTTGCATAGGCCTCTTATAAATCCGTAGCACACGAACTCCGCCCGACAGCGCGGTCGAGCGGTTCTCTCGCCGCAATCACACCTCTGCGCAGTTGTTCGCGCCGGGAGGCGGTGCTAAACACGCGGGGCACAGCATAACCGAGCGGATCGTTGTAGGTGCAGGTATTTTATATGATACCATGAATGTTTCATTTAGAGTTCTGCTTCGCATAAATGAATGAACACAATATTATCCTTTTACAATTTTTTCTTTATACTTCATAAAAGCTAGTTTTTTCTACTACTTCTGTGTTCATTTTTGCCACTGACCTTGATCAAACTGTTACAATAAATCCATCCGTGCGGAAAGGCGCGTAAACTGCCTTACCGCGCGTAGAACCGCTACGAAATTCACTTTTCCGCTTCCACCCGACGCGACGATGAGCGGAGCCGTGTGATAATCGCCTTATTTTCTAGCGATATGAAGTTCACTTGATCGGCTAGTGAAATATAAATTTAGTTTTTCAATTAATTTTTATTTTTGCACACCTCCACACCACTCAGCTTTCCATTGGCCCTTGTTTCCATGGAAGTTGTAAACTAACAATTCACCAGGTAATATAGAACTTGCGGAAACTTTAATCACTTTTAAACTTAATTCAATTAATAGTTGTATATACTTCGTAGTTGTAGTATGTACCTTGTTAGAAATAAACTATATTGTATAAATTTTGTATATATTTGATCGTAGATCAAACACTTAATGATTTCTGATTATTCGAAAACTATGAAATTTCAGGTACAGTAAAAAAAGTCGTATAATTAATTATGTTGTATGTAAATAAAATACAAAAAAAATCCTATGATGGACCACTTATTATTATAAGAACCGGGACTGGTTTTCTATAGAATAATTTAAACAAATATACAAACAGCTGGCAGATGAGCTATCTAAAAGCGCGAAGGATATGAGCAACGGCTAAATAAGTCATTAGCGGAAAGACTACTGTTGGTCGAGTGCTATATAGCAACTTGCTGGGGTATAGATCCACTGCCTTACTTTTTTCTGCCACCAAAATGACAGTGCCTTGTTTTGGTCCGAAGATCAGGATAGCCGTTAGACTCATCTACAGTGTCTTTAAGCCACAGTTATCTCCTACTATCAGGAGAACCACATGCTTGTTGGCTGACTTAAGCTATAAAAAAAATAGAGGCATGATTATGATAGGGAAGTATGTTCGTACAAAAATCGTTATATTTTATTAGAAACCATTTTAAGATATTGCTGTACTTATTTCATATTTAACCAGTGTTCTTTACTAAATGGTTAAATATTAACTAAAATTCCTAATTACAGGTGCCAAGGTCATTTTCCGCAATATCCGTTATTCCGTATCCGCTAAGAAGATGTTGTAGAGCCACTGCAGCAGTAGCACTGCCAAGTGTAAAATGTTGATTGGTATGGCGCTATGGAAATTTGACAAGTATTTTTCAAATAATTGTGATGTGTGTGTGAATGCAAGATGTGTGTCTAATGTCACAGACACGATCCATTCGGTTATCGGGAGAGATCCTGAGATACCTGCCTTGTGGAGATGCTCTACCATGTCCGGGTAAGGATCCACTGTCTTACCTATTTCTGCTGCTATAATGGTTTCTTCATATTCTGGTCCGGGGTGGAAGCTATCCGGTAGCCTCGCACAATAGTCCTGACTTCCCGGCCACACTCTAGACCATAATAACTATTGTGTCTATAGGCCACGATTTTCTCTTACCATTGAGAGAGCCATTTGCTTGTTTGCTTACCTATCACACAATAAATCCTGTAACTTAATACTTAAATAAAATATTTTTTATGGAAAGTTGGAATACATGTGACAAAAGTTTGGTATCATTTTCAAATATTTTACAATTCCTAAAAGTTGGAACAGTTCTATTATTTGGATCACATCTACAAAAAGTAACAAAATTTTATCCAAAAGACTTCTTGATGTGTTCGCTCTGATTCCTATGGCTGAAATATCGAATAAACTTTATAGATAAAGCAAAGGGTGATGTTCAAAGACATTTAATTCTATAGACTTGACATACAATCTTGAAGCCCTAATATTATTTCTATAAAACTAAAATTTACATGAAATGCATTTTACCGATTTAATATAAAAAAGTATTCAAAATTTAGCACGAAAGTGTCTAGGTGATCATTAATATTTTGATACCAATTTTGTAGAACAGTAGGTTTGTCATTGACTCGGCCCCTTATTAAACACGACAACAGCAAGCATGCTTTTTATTTCGGCAGGCACAAAGGAACAACAAAGACAAAAAAGATAAGACAAGATAATTTGGTGCCATATCTACTCATTACGTAGTCTGACTGAGACCTCTGGTGGAATAACCAAGAAAGATATATGAAAACATTATTCATTTTATTACATTTTTTTTAAATGTCCTTGTTTAATGCAGTTCTAAAATCATTACAAAGATATATCAGTCAATCGAGATTTTAACATCATTTTGAAAAAGTAAAAGTTTGAAGTGATCAACTACAATATTTTTTGTTATATTGACAAATGTTTGCAGTTTGTTGAATTGCAAATAATAATTAATATCGCTGGACAAATTACACAAATTGAATGTAACTCCGAATTAAGCAAACTACTCGTACATATTTATGTTACGGGTGTTAATTAATAGAAATAATACTGGTACATAAAAATACTAAATTATTTTTTTGAATTAGAATAAATTTAATCAGCACACTCAGGTCCAGAGATTTAGTCTGCTAGACGTTGATAATAAAAGTTTCTGACTGTCGGGATTCAAATCCGAAAAATATTGATTTTATTTGATCAGGCAGTTTATTCTAAAAACGGTGATCTAAAAGAAGTTATTTAATTCGTAATCTATGTACAGTATGACTTTAAAAGTCTTTGGTGGGGATATTATATTCAAAGACATCAAAAAGAGCTACGTAGGATAGGGAACCGATGATGGGAGTTGGTGAGAAAGTTGAGAACAAATTCAGCTAGTTTTGAACAAGAACGGACTAAGTTTGCACATAAATCTGGCTTTGTTAGCAATTTATCGGTTTGAATCAGCTAAATAAAGTAAACCCAAATAAAGAGTCACGTATCAAATACATAGATGACAATTTGAAATTTATGGACGATCTCTTTATCTGTAGGGAATAGTTTCGTCTTCTATCAATAGTCTTTCAACTGTTTGTCTTTCAAATGATTGTGAATGATATAGTCTTGTGGTGACACACATATTTTAATAATTTTGACATGTCTTTGTGGGTGCGTTTGTATGTGGCATCATAATTTTTTGGGTGGGTTATGTATTACGTATAACTTAAAGAAATCTTCCTACCTGCCAGGCAGCTCGTAAAAGGCGAGCATAGGCTTACCGTCACTAACATCGTAACATCTGACTAGGTGGTAGATTTTCGCAGCGACTCACCCGGATTAGTACCACCACCTTACCTATTCCTGCCGTCATAACGTCATGACGTGTTCCGGTTTGGAGGGTAAGGTAGCCGGTGAACATACTTTTGCTCGAGGCCTATCATCCCGGCCTCAGGTTGGCAACGCACCATTACCACCTTCGGTGTCTTCAGGCGGCGTGACCTTCTAACCATCAGGATATCCGTCTGCTTGTTTGTCTTCCAATATTATAAAAAAAAAGAAATCAATTTAATTCATTCATTGTTTGCGTGAAATAGTTTTACATGGTGTTATTAATAATGCATATAGAGATTATTTCGCTTATATTAGCATGCAAACACTTATAAGTTAGGTAGGTACAATAATTAATAGATTTTTTAAATTACAAACACACGAATTCAAATAAAATTAACAATAATTATAATGTCACATCTAGAAGAGCAAAATCACAATACAATATTATTATTATCATCCATATTATAATTATGGTGTTTTTGTAAAAATATTCAGCAAAAGATTCATTTTCCTTATCATTGTGGTTTGAATGTAATTACTATTATTAATTAATTATTATTTATATTGTTACAAATATTATACCTTCAATTAAAATTGTATTAGGATTGAATTATAAATTACAAATCGTAACATTTGGTTTAAGAAAGGTTATGCATATTTAACATAAAAAAATATAAATATTGAGTTACAAATATTGGTACCTATTATAAAATCTATTTAATTCTAATTGCTATCAAAAAATTTATTGAGAGTGTGACAGCTTTTTTCTTGCAACCATATTTTTAACATATTAAAACGTCTTTTACCCGGTTGCTCTCTTATCGCTTTGGGAACCTGATTAAAACTTTTATGCACATTACGTAACAGCTTTGTTGAAGAATATGAGATCTACATGGTGGCATAAGTAGTTTTGTCGGATCTCTGTATCCTAATCTAGAGTTATCTTTGGCAGTATTAAATAGGTTAGGATATTTACTGTTAAAATTTACAACCTCTATAACATACATACCTGTTAAAGTCAGAATTTTATGATTTTTAAATAATGGACAGGCCAGCGCCAAATATAGCTCGTACAATTTTTTTTTGTCAAAAAAACTCTAATTGCATTGCGTGAATTCATCCAAAAAATGAGACCATATCTCATCAAGGAACTAACGCATGCATGGTATGCTATTAAGGCAGCATCTTTTCTAATAGTTTATCTTAGTTTACGAAGTACAAACACATGTTTATTTAATTTATTGCATAATCTTGTTATAATAGATGTTGTTATGTTAAAAAATATATAGTATATGTTAAAAAATATATATGCAGTATTATGTGAGTACATTAAATGTATTAAAAATATATCAAGTGATTTGTACTAAAATAACTTGAAATACAAAACAACTCTTTCTGTTTGAGTTTCTTTCTAAGTGACAGTCTGTATGAAATCCTAAAAACTTGATGTCATTGGCTTCTTTATAGTTTGATTATTATATTCAATTTTGATGTTTAATTCAGTTGTGTTAAGGTGACGAAATTGCATTAAACAAGTTTTGTTTACGTTTGCAAGTGAATTATTTTTCTCAAACCATTTGATTACCTCTAAAACTGTATTATTTAGTCTTGATTGAAGTGTTTCATTGTCACTGTCTACTATCACAGCAATATCGTCTGCAAACATAATTAAATGATATTCCAGTATTCATTAACATTTAATAGAAATAAAAGTGGCCCTAAAATGCCTCCTTTAGGAACTCCAAATCTATTATATAGACAATTGGAGGTATAAGTACGAAGCTCGAAGTCAGTTGTACCACTTACTTTAACACATTGTTCACGTTCGGACAAATAACTATTGGATAGATTGTGCCACACCTCTTATACCATATTTTGCACGTTTGTTTAAAAGATTTTCATGGTCAACGTAGTCAAATGCTTTCAACATGTCAAAAAAAATTACAGCTGCACGTTTTTTTCTATCTACATATTCAGATACAGATTTGACTAATGAATGATTTTTAAAGCTATACTGATGTGCTGATTGGTGTATTATATTATATTTATCTATGAAGTTAGTTATCCTGTCATATATACATTGCTCAAATATTTTTTCTATAACTGGTATCAGTGTAATAGGCCTGTAGCTGACCATTTCATTCTTATTGCCGCTTTTAAAAAAGATTTTACTACCGATTTTTTTAGTCTATCGGGAAAAAATCCTTGAGTAAAAGAGTCAATAATTAACCAAGATAGTATTTGCGATATTATATTAGCAACACACTTAACCATTTGAGTTGTAATTGAATCAAAGCCTACCGACTTTGTGTCTTTAAAATGTTTAATCATTCGATTTATTTCGTTATTAGTAGTCGGGTTTAAAAATATGCTATTATGACACGATTCAACGTTGCCATTATAAACATTAATTTTTTCTGTTAGTTTTTTATTGGTTAGTGAGATAAAGAAAGTATTAAACATATTTGCTATTTTTCTAGTATCAGTGACTTTTGTAGCATTATCATCTATTAAGCTAATTTTTTCCGTTTTCAATTTAGTACTTGTTTCATCTTTTATAATGTTCCATATAGCCTTTTTCTTGTTTTTTTTTTGGCTTTTAAAATTAGTCTCTTGCTGATACAGGTTTTAGAAAAATTAATACGCTTTCTAAGCATTTTTGTATACTTAATGTATAATTCACTAAGGTGAGGATATTTTTTATAACATCTGAAGCGGAATTTCTGCTTCTCGGTGCAGGATATCTTTACACCTTTGGTTATCCATATTATGGAGTGTTATTTGAATGAATTTTTATTTTACACACAGGGAAACAAATATAACAGAACATGCAAAGTAAGTCATGAAAGTTGTTAAAGCTTTTATTAAAGTTTGATTTCTCCATTGTTTCTGCCCCAGTTAAATTTATTAGACAATTTTTAAACTTTTCAACATTTTCATTAGAATAATTTAGTCTAAATATGAATTAGCTTTTTTTAAGTAGTTTAATAATTGTTAATTATTTGGCACGTGTCGTGATAAGACAGATGTAAGATTTTTAAGAATCCTCTTACGTATTTTAAATAGCTGGCTATATTATCTATACATGTTGGTCCCTTTATATGAATATGATAGTTTTTTAGTATATTTTTAAACTTTGTAGATGCATTATTGCAGATTGAGGTACTTGTATCAATATTTAAATCTCCACACAAAATTAAATATTTATTTTTATTTAAAGTTAATTTATAAAAAAAATTTGCAATTTATTAAGAAATATGTGGACGTTGGAATTTGGTATCCTATATAAATATATCACATAACAATTGTATTGTAAAATTTCTATGCCACAATATTCAAAGATTTTCTCAACGCTTAGAGTATCACATACATCTAAAATTTTGTATTCTAACTGATTTTCTATCAAAATACAGGCACCTTCGCGGCTTTTAGATTCTCTACAGTATGTAGATGCAACTTTATAGTTATGAAGTTTAAAGTTATATTCATCACCTTTTTTTACAAAAGTTTCCGATAGACTTAGAATATTTATAAATTCATTACATCCTTTAAAATTTTCTGAATATACTGTCAATAGATCCAATTTATTCAATAGTTCAGCAATGTTCTGATGCATGACGTAAACGTATTATAAATTATTAAAATTATTACCATGGATTGGAACGAAATAACTGATCTTGTTCGTTCGGTTCATTACTAGAAGTGTTATCTGGCTTCGATCTATTTATTTTCTTAAAATAATAAGGAATTTCCTTTCGTTGGTATTTTTAATGATATTTTTGTTTGATTTAATATGCTTAATTTTAGCTTTCAGTAGCCAATTGACACACACTATATATTTCTCCTCATAATAGCAGCAATCTAATTTAAAGTTAATCAAGTTACATAATTTAGTTAGGTATGTCATACATCAAGCCACTGAATCCTTAATGTGGTCGCCCATTTTGCAGTCAAACTCGATATAATTATACAACAAACTAATATTTATACATAAAATAATGAATGAGACTTTAAACTACCGTGTTTAGAATACATATGACTTACGTTGACGTGACGTACGTCATTTACGTCAACAACGTGTAGTTAGGTACTGAAATAGACAACACTAACTTCAAGCGGTCCACATTAACGGTAGCGGTCGCTCAATGCGGCTTTGAAATTACTTTCTTTACTTGTAAATAAGCTTCAAACCCCTATCTGTAAAAAAATAAATAGCCAGGCTTAATTAGACCTCATACATGTTTTTTGGTATAAGCGAGTCCAGTAGGCCGAGTGTAATGGCAACGTCAAAAATCATGTAACGTAACTTTCGCGTTAGTGAGTAAACTTGTAACATGTAGTTACACGTTTTAAGTGCGAGTGTAATGCCATTGGAAAACCGTATCACTAATCACTGAGTTACGAGTTTACTCACTAATGTCTGCGTTTATAATACGAAAAAATCATATGTAGATAACAACATATGTCATTGTTTACGGTGGGTATAGTTTCTAACGTTGTCGTATTACTTTGCGAATTTTATTTCTCTTTTAAAAAGATAAAAAGAGATAAAACGAAAACAATGTCAATACATTTTTCTTCTTCTTTCTTAAGATTTTGGCATTCACGTTATTGTTTTGCCATCAGTCAAGTAGAAATTTGCATCAAATTTACCAAAATCGGTGTTCAATTATAATTAATCACAAGTCAAGTCGTCACCTTCACAGCCACTGCAAAGTGTACGTACAAGTACAAATCCCGTCCATACACCATCAAGTCAGGTGTCATCTAGAATGCGAGGTTCTCTTAGGAGAACAGTTACACCTAGATTATCTCCCCGGCCCAGAACATCTAGGCCACATCTGACCCCAAGAAGACGCGTGCGATCTGGAACTTCCTTATACGTAGATCAAACGGCGAGGGTATTTCTTGATTCGGGGAGTGGAGAAATTTCCAAATTGAGAAATTCCACGCCGAACAAAGGCAAAAAGAAAATGAGTTACGTATTAGGAAGTTGGAACTAGCGTCGCAATCGCGTTGGCAAGAGTTGGCGGGTAGTGCGCTGGATATACTAGACAAAATAGCCAATAAGATTTATTTTTTTTATGATATTGGAAGGCAAACAAGCAAACGGATATCCTGGTAGTAAGAAATTCACGCCGCCTAGAGACACCAATGGTGGTAATAATGCGTTGCCAACCTGAGGACGGGATGTTAGGCCTCGAGGAAAATTAAGTTTACCGTCTGCCTTTACCCCCAAATCGGAACACGTCAACGGCAAGCACTAACGCTATGGCGGCAGGAATCTTATGTGGTACCAATCTGGGCAAGTTGCTGCGAAACTCTACCAACTAGTAGGATGTCACGTTGTTAGTAAAAGTAAGCCTATGCTCCCTTTTACGTGCGGCCTAGCAGGCGGGCAGATGATCTATTCTGCAGAACAATAAGAAGGAAATACGACGACACGAATAGCTAAGGCTGAAGAGCTCCGTCAAGTTGCACTGCATAGCATTCTTTTCACTGGCCTTGCCTTGACCCAACAATGGTAATTTACGGTAGCCAGGGTTAAATTTAATTATAGTTTTTAAATGTTTTAGTAATAAATAATTAAACTACTTATAAATATAAATATTTGGCTTAAAAGTTAAAGCATATGCAATTAAATAATATTTTTTATAAATGTTAAAATCGTTGCACACCGAAATATGGTAGAATATGTTGATATACCTACTTAAATTTTTTTGTAACATCTCATTTACACACATATTCCGCAAATAAATAATTTTCTTCTTTCTTTCTTTCCTGTGTCAGGCAGCTCGTAAAAGGCAAGCACAGGCTTGCCGTCACTAACACCGTGACATCGGACTAGGTGGTAGAGTTTCGCAGCGACTCACCCGGATTGGTACCACCGCTTTACCTATTCCTGCCACACACGTCATG
>NJDC01011327.1:9972-55552 GCA_002245475.1 Calephelis virginiensis | reverse complement strand
TGATATACCTACTTAAATATTTTTGTAACATCTCATTTACACACATATTCCGCAAATAAATAATTTTCTTCTTTCTTTCTTTCCTGTGCCAGGCAGCTCGTAAAAGGCAAGCACAGGCTTGCCGTCACTAACACCGTGACATCGGACTAGGTGGTAGAGTTTCGCAGCGACTCACCCGGATTCGTACCACCGCTTTACCTATTCCTGCCACACATGTCATGACGTGTTCCGGTTCGGAAGGTAAGGTAGCCGGTAAACTTACTTTTGCTCGGGGGCTAACATCCCGGCCTCTGGTTGGCAATGCACCATTACCACCTTTGGTGTCTCTAGGCGGCGGGAATTTCTTACCATCAGGAAATCCGTCTTCTTGTTTGCCTTCCAATGTCAAAAAAATACATAAAAATCTATATTTTTTATGTAAACTGATAGCGAACAGCTTCACAGCTCTCCTGATAGTAAAAAATAAACGTAGCCGGGATTTTAGACATATCATGTAAGTCTCTGGTATAGAACATGACTTAAGTCAGTATGATGGTAGGTACAGGTAAGAATAAGCAATACGGAAAAAAATGATTTATAAATATATTTTAGTTACAAATTATTTTTAAATTGAACATATAATACATATGAAAGCAGTTTGTGTTACAATTTGTTTTTATTTTTAATTGTTTGGTCTCCCTTAATCCTGTGTCAATACAATAAATTAAGTTACATTAAATATGTATGTTTTGAATATATTAACCAATTGGTTTAATTAAATTAATCTTTTAAATTTATTAGTATATACTGAGGTAAACATGCAGTCATTGGACAGTTAACTTCATACCCCAACAACTAAGTACAGTAAGTATGGGACGTGTTATAATATCTATTTTCCTAAAAAATGCAGTACCTATCTTCTTAAATAAACATTATAATCATCATTATCCTAGCGATTAATCCCAGAATCTTAGTGTAAATACTGATGCTAGAGTTTAACTTTGCTATATGAAATACCAATTGATAAAATCGCATATATTTACATAAATATTCACAGTAAATAATAAACTATAGTCACTTTTTAAAAGAAACCCATACACACACTAGTTATGTAAACAAAAATAGCAATGAATCAAATCAATATCGTTTTACATAGCTATTTAAATTCTTTGGACACTATAATCAATTAAAAATTATTTATATTGTAATGCTCTGTCTTTATGGAGGCATTGCATTGATTTTTCAATCTACCAAAAGTATTTAGACATATGTTTGTGATTATAAATTGCTTATGATGTGCCAGGAGATGAATCAGCAAAAGGTGTCATTAGCCATGGCCTCTGTGGGTAACCAGTCACCTGAAATATAAAACATTTTTTTTAAATATAATAACAATTAATATGGTTTTGGCTCAAATAAACAGGAGCTGTCCTTTATGGCTAATAATTATTTAAATGAATGGACAATATACTTTAATTTGTTCACCCATTTGTCGAGCTAATGTTTTGGTCAACAATGCAATCATGTGGATGTAAAGGAATCATATGTGCACAAAGCATTAAGATGATTTAGGTAGTAGTCCTACCCATCCAACAGTAGACAAAAAAGGGCTAAAATTATTGATGATGTACCAGTACAGTTAACCAGATACCATACTTTAATTTAAAACTAGCAGTTTCACGCAGCTTCGCCTGCTTAACTTGGCTTTTACTGCACCGATTTTGATGAAACAAAACCTATGTCACAGAGGGATAATGTAGCATTCTAAGGGTGAAAGAATCTTTGATATAGGTCCAGTAGTTTCGAAGCCTTCATTACAAAGAAGCATTTCAAATATTCTTTATAATATTAGTATCGATAACAAACCATTATGTAATTAGTAAGTGTGGTCAAAAGTTGGCCTTAAAAACTTCTAGTAGTGTAACAAGGTATGGGTGTTGAGAAAGTTATGTAAATGTCTGTATAAACTATAAGTGTATCTTTCTATATGGAAGTTGTAACAATATGTTTATATATAATATTATCACACTAATAAGTTTTTGCCTAAAAGCCAAATTGTTTCACCATGTTGTTGCAAGGACTGCATGTAAAGATTTAGCTCGCTATTCTCCCAAACAAAAGAATCATGATTGGCTCCTCCAAAACATGAATTTACATTTGTGATTTTGTAATCACTGTCACATATTACCTAATGAAAGGATAAACAGTACATAATATATTTTTATTTTTTAAAGCAATAGATGGCAAACAAGTAAGTGGTTCCCCTGATAGTAAAAGACAGCCACAGCGTATAGACAACATAAATGTTGTAGGTGCATGCGAATACAGTGCGGCCAAGGTCTCAAGTCTATCCTCCGAACCGAAACATGACAGTCATTGTGGCTTCAGGCATAAATGAGATGGTGGATCCCTCCCCTGACAAGTTACTGCACAGCACTCTATCACCAGTGGTTTTGTTGGTAAAGAAACAACACAGGAAATACCAAATTAATTCAGTTAAAATACAGGCATTTGTACATTTAGAGAATGATATTGTTTTCTGCAGACAACACATCCAGCAACTCCTAGCGTGCCAAATTTTGAAAAATATCTAAAACATACATTTACAATTTATTATAACAGAAATAAGAAACCTTATTTGCCTTTTGTTATCGCTTACTATTGACTACTTTGCTGTCTAACTGATTAACACTAAAAATAAATAAAGTTGCTGATATTTATAACTTACCTTTTCTTTAAGACTTGTCGAGAAGATTTTAAAGAAGTCAACCGGCGCTAACTCTTGACAGAGAAAATGAAGAGCTTCTTTAGACAAACGATATCATTTTCAAAACTACGTCTCGGGCAGACCCTCTACAAGGTCGAAGGAGACTCGGATGTTTTTTCTTAGACCCCGGAGGCTTAACCGCTCATCCTGAGCTTAAGTAGCTTCCAAGTAAATAAATAGCGAGCCAGACATCACTTTTAAATATTTCTAAAAACACTTTGAAGACAATAATTATTCACTAAATGTAATTAATATTAACTTATTTGGAATACTTATAGAATTGGAATTCAAGTTTTCACTTCTCACTGGCTTCTCACTGACAAAACATCAACCGAAAGAACTTGACAGTAATAAGCTACCGCGTTGGCGTATTCGAGTATCATAAACGTAGGTTTCTACGTAAAACTGCCATAACACTCGCAAATAGACGAAATACGTCAACAACGCCGTCACGTTTCACCGAGTTTAGCGTTTTTGGCCAAAACACTAGCAATAAAATTTGCTATAGTGACCACTAGAGGCGCTGTTCAAAACCCTATACAAATTTGAGTTAAAAACGTAAACGCGATTGTAAGTGAAAACTACATGTGGCCAATACACTCGGGGCTCAGGTTTGAAAACCATGCGAAAAGGTATATTTGTTATTATCATACATCATGTGAGTAAATGACGGAGCTCACGCACGTCTGACGTAACACGAACCTGAACCCCGCGCCGACGTGAAATCGAGTCGTGTTAACTCTTTTAATTATTGGCTTTATTATTTATTAGACACAAATTTCTATTGATTAGTTGTTGTAAAGGCTTAGGCACCGGCGAGAAAAAAAGGTAGTAGTGATTTATATGATTTTGCATATTGTGTTTATTGAGTAAAATTAGTCAATTCTGCTTGCATTTTGTACAATTTTGTTTACAGAATGTACACAAATGAATTATCACACAGAAGTTAGTGTACCATGTAAATCCTCGTTGCCACTAAATCTCAATAATCAGCTTAAGTAATGTAACATTTACTTCGAAACACTACCAAGAACCAACCGTTAACGATGTTCCCTTGTCAAAAAAAAAGAGAACGTAGAACTTTAAAACAAGTCATATTTTATAAAACTAGTCGCAAAGCGGAGCCACCGGAGCGGAGTAATCCTCAATTAGTTTAAGAAAGTAATTGATCTTGTGGACGAAGCTTTCAGTAGCGGTTACTATTTCTGTCTGCTTGTGGCATCACAACGAATTTTAAAGAATGGACCGATTACCAAACACATTTTTTTTTGGTTGAAAGATGTCACATTCAATTTGGTTCTTAGCTATATCACAAAAAGTTTTTATTTGGGGTTTTTGAATAGTTCTTTTTTATATTAATTGTTATTCCGCGATCAAGTTGATTGGCTTTTATACGAGGATCGAGAAACCGCCGTGTATGTATGAAGAGGGTAACGAATGTGAAAAAGCTGGGAAGGTTCGCAAAGCTCGTGACATTGGAACTTAATACCTACTCTTTGTCTTTGGCGTTAGGGACTTGGGATATAGGATAACGATGTAGCTGCATTTTCTAGGGTGTCTATTGGCTGCGATCCTATCTTACCATCGTTCGTCCTTGTTTGCTCTTTGGGCATAAAAATTTTAAATTTAAAAAATGACATGAAGAATAAGTTAGTGAGCCTTTATGTTGATGTCACCTAAAAAACCAATAATAAGACAAAACGTCTATGTTAATGGAATACTATTCAATATTCTATGTTCACACATACATACATATATACATATTTTCACGCCAAGACCCTTACGGGGTAGGCAGAGAATATCGAGTGCCAAGCCTCACGATCCTTGCAAATCTGCCTGGCTTCCCCGACATACTCAAAACTTTTCATACAACGACGCCGGTATTGGAGACTCTTGACCACGCCATCGGATAACACCCGAGCGATTTGATCGAGAAATGTCAACCTAAGTCTTCCCGGTACATAGATCCATCCATATTCGCATTGTATATCTGCTTTGTCAATCTTTCTTCGGCCATTCGTTCTTCATTGTCCGAATTGAATTGATTGATGACAAATGGACGAAAACGAGTTTACACCTACGCGTGTCAGGTTTGGTACACTTTTGTTGCAATACATGGTACACACACGCAGTTGCCCCACTGTAACTAGCGGTCGATGCAATAGCGTTTCATTTTTATTTTGTAATCAATAGGTAAGCGTGCGATTGGTGCATGTCATTTTGGGTTAATAGGTCAAAATATTTACTATATGCAAATAACAGTTAAAGCTGTTGCCCGCGTGGTTAATGGTCATACATAAACACTTTTTCGGGATAACAACTATCCGATATGTTCATCCAAGTTACCCTCTACGTGTCTGCCAAATTTGATGAAAATCAGCTCATCAGTTTTTGCGTGAAGGAGTAACAAATAAACATACAAACTTTCGCATTTATAATATTAGTAGGATAGGACATAGTGCTGTTTCTAAGCTTCACTTGAGCTGCTAAGGATGGTATCTTTATGGAATAGGGTAATCCAATTTAAAAACCATATGCGCAAATTATTTAACAGTCAATTTGCATTATACAATTTGTTTTAAAAAATACCATTTGTTTGATCAAAAATGTTAAAAAGATATTAAATAGATGTTAAATAGACGGACCACTCGGCTGTAGGTATTTATTTAAAAAACAAAACTGAGTCAGACTCTTGTATATTTATTATATTGCCATGCCTTTTTCCATCGCTGGGACTACATACCCGCTTGAGAGACAATCAAATCATCTTGTTTTCAAGCGAAAAGGTTAAGTTTGAATTTTAGCCCTGATGATGTTGTTGTAAACAAAACCCGTACCGGTTTTATAAAATATTAAATTATATGTGATTATTAAAATTAGTTAGTTTTACTCTTGAAAATTTCAGTTTTATTTACTTTAATCCTTAAAAAGTAATAGAAATCTTAGTGAAAAGTGTTTTCGTGAATATTGTTGTAGTTGAACTTACGAACCGGCAGTTGATCATTTCATTTCAAAAATCTATACATTTCAAATCATAAGCCCGGAGATTTATAACTTCTTTTCAGCGTAAATACTATTATACAAAATGAATCCTACCTTTGAAAGTGTCGACTTTAGAAAAATCGACTTCAATAATGTCACGTTGAGAAGGAGAAACTGTACTGTGTCAACTGAATCCATAAAGTCATTCGAAACGTCTAATTCGGAGTATTTAGTACGAAGTTTACCAGATTTATCAATGTTAAGCGATAGCCAGACTAAAGAACTACAAGAGGAGATAAGTTTATTAAAAAGTCAACTGGAAAGTGCTCATCGGGAAATTGAGAATTTAATTTTGGAAAATAACTCTCTCCGTAAGGTCAAGAAGAACAGAGCAAAAATATTACAATTTTAAAGCAAGTAGCTATAAGTACACTTCCTACAAATGTAACTCCACGTAAGAAAACTAGGGGATCAACTCCAAAAAATAAGGCGTTAGAGTCTGTAAAAAAACGTAATAATATTCTTGGCAACTCATGTCTCAGTTTGGTTTCTCAAGAAAAAAATCAATCTCAAAAGGAAATTGCTTTTCAATCTGGTCTAGATGTCTGGGTAAAAACCAATCCGGAAAACAAAACAAAACAATGTCAAAAAACAAGAGAACGGATTTTAATTTTAGGTGACCAGAGAGTACGTGGATTATCTAACAAAATGTTATTAGGAGAAATACTCCGTTGTATCGACGGTTAAGCTTAATGCTATTTCATCAGAAAGTTTGCATAGTTTTAAAGACTTTTCTAGTTTGTGTAACAAGGATTATGCCATTATAGCAATGGGAAATAATGATTGTGACCCCTATTCAGTTTTCAATAATGTAAGCAATATCTTAGATAAGCTGAAAGAGTGTAAACAAGTTTATTTGGTAAAAGTTAAGACTAATAAATATTTAAATGTAGGGCTTTTAAATTATAAGTTAAAAATAATCTCAAAATATTATTAATAACTGTACTTTCATTGATTTAGATAGTTACTTCAATAAGTAAGTATTGCAATCGATATAAACATTTCACACACAAAATTTACATTGAGTGTTTGTATAATAAATTGAAAACTGAAATAGACTATCAGGACTATAAAAGTAAGTATTTGTCCTTTTCAAGCTGTAAAACAGGAAATCTTAATTGTAAATATAATTAAAGTAAAACATTAGATAAGCCAAAAATGTTATTCACAGATTACAAACAAAACTTAGAGAAATTAGTGTCTAATAGAATAATGACAGCTCATAAAAATCAAGCATTCTTCTTTCTTCTTCTTTCTTTAGGTTTTGGCCTTCACGTTAGTATTTAGCCATTAGTCAAGTAGTAATTTGCATCAAATTTTATATTAATTTCAATTAATTTTTATTAGTCATCAGTCATAAGTCGTCAGTAAGTCATGTCAGGCTCTTGGGTTAAACGGTGGCCTTTTTACACAAGCTCATGTAATGAGTTTTGGCGGCAATGAGGAAATATACGATACGCTAATTTCTTCATGATTATTTTATTTGTGCACTTTCACTGAACAAAATTGTACAAAATGCCACCAAAATTGACTAATTTTACTCAATATTAACACGAAATTCAATAATTATGAAAAAACTTCGACCATCTTTTCTCTTGATGGCGCCAAAACTCATCAAGCATTTAACACTATTATAAAATACCTTATTACTTTTGTCTACAAAAAGAAACTATTTTAAAAATAATGAACAGACACTAGTATATGTCACTAGACACAAAAAAGGTACTATACCATATTATTTTAAACCTCAAATAAGTAATAATTTTGAAAACATAATGAATAATAAACAGTTTTTTCGAGAACAAATTTAAATTGCTACACCAAAATATTACTGGTGCGTTAAATAAGCGTGATTATCTTCAAGCCGCTATTGGGGAACTCAAAGATTCTTTAGGAAAAATAGATGTTGTCTGTCTTTCTGAAACGTTTTTAAAACAACGTTGTGAACAAAATTTCAAACTCGACGGTTATTATATGGCTTCTCATTTTTCTCGTAGTAACCAGCGTCGGGGAGGCACCTGTATACGAGTCAGTAAAGATCTTCCCTTTAAAAGCCTTGACTTACAAATACACATACCTTAGTCATTTGAATGTTCTGCAGTTGAAATACTTACCTATAATTTAATAGTATTATGTATATATCGCACACCTAGTTCTAATGCTGAAATTGTTCTTAATAATTTAGAATTATTACTGAAAAAGGTTATGAAAAATTCAAAGAAGAAGACAATTTTATGTGGAGATTGGAATATAGATCTATTACAAGTTACCAATACACACAAACATTTAACAAGTATTTTAAATAATAATAATTTATGTCATCACATTCTCAAACCTACTAGGAAAAACGCATGTTTAGATGTGATTGCTAGTAATTTAAATAATGTTCAGGCTCATACTCATATTCTTGGTTTATCTGACCATGAAACTGCACAAAGCATATTAGTAGATATTAAGGCAGTTTCACATTATAGGCTGAGGCATGATTTTTGGTTTGAAACAAAGCGCTTCTTTGGGCAAGAAAATATTAAAAAGTTTTGTGAATGTCTGTCATCATTAAGTTATAGTGAGATGATTAATAATCAGAACTGTGAAAAGGCTTTTAATAAATTTCATGACATCTTAATTTTATTCTTTGAATTATGTTTTCCTAAAATTAGAAAATTAGAATAAATTAGAAATTGAAAGTCTCAAATAAGTCAATCAAAAATAAATGCCTTTCTAAAGGTCTTTTAAAATGTTGTAAAGTGAAACGTCAGTTGTATTGAAAGTATCGGTATTTTCATTGTAACAAACAGGGTTATAAGACCACTTTTATTCATTATAAAAAAAAAATATCTAAATGTATATAAGAATCTCAACACAGGCATCAATTAAATGTATTGAAAAATCAACTAATAAATGCAAAGCTTCATGGGATATAATAAAAAGTGCGTTTCAAAATAAAATATGTAAAGAAGAAATAGAGCAAATTAAAATAAATAATGTAATTTGTAAAGATCCTCAACTCATTTGTGAACACTTTAATGAGTTCTTTATAAATCAGATTAAATGTTCTTCTTACAACTAGGACAGCTCCACATGTCATATTAAATCACAGTATTTTTCCAATCACATTAAATCTATGTTTTTAACTCCAATTGATGAGCATGATATAATGAAAGTCATACATTCTTTGAAAAACACAAAGGCCAAAAAAGGGTATGATAATATAAGCACAAATATTTTAAAAATGTTGCAACTATAATATCAAAACCTCTTTGCCATATAATGAACTTATCATTCTTGGAAGGCAAATTTCCTGAGCGCTTAAAATAGTCTATTGTGAAACCGGTATTTAAGAAGGGGGATACTTGTGATATAAACAATTATAGATCTATAACCTTCTATATAAATCTATAACCTCTGTGGTCTAGCGGTCCGGGTGTTGGACTTGACTGCATGAGGTCCTGGGTTCGAATCCCGGGTCGGCCCACATAAATTTATTTAGAAAACAAAAAATGTTGGTCGGGATTGGAAATGTGCCCCGTTGGCGATAGGCTTGCCACCTATCCCATTGTGGGACTTAGTATCTTCGGCTAGTCGTGGGTGCCTACCTCTTCGGGGATATGGGCGTGAAGATACTTTAACCTTAATTCCAGTTATTTCAAAAATATTTGAAAAAATTATGTATGAAAAACTTTACAGTTACTTACTTGATTTTAACATATTAAAAAATAATCAATATGGATTTAGGAAAGGTAGATCTATAGTATACGTATGTTTTGATTTGGTTAAAAAAGTAACTGACTATCTTAATATCAAAAGAAATCCACTCTCTGTGTTTTTAGATATGAGTAAAGCATTGGATTTTGTTTAACATAAAATTTTATTAAATAAACTTGAAAACTATGGCATTAGAGGTAAATCGTTAGAATGGTTAAAAAGCTATTTAGAAAACAGGACACAGTGTGTTCAAATATCAAAAATATGCGGTAACCGTAAGAAAATTTGTACTGCGAATTATCTTCTTTATAACTGCGGTGTACCACAAGGTAGTATTTTAGGGCCATTACTTTTTTAATTTATATAAATGACCTTCCCGATGCTATCAATTATGATTCTATTTTATTTACAGATGATACCACTCTTCTCATTTATTGTAAAAGTAAAATTGATTTGCAAGAGGAAACAACTAAAACTTTGACTAAAGTTTCATCATGGCTTAGTGATAATAATTTAAAAATAAACCTATCCGAAACAAAATTAGTTGAATTTCAAGCGCATTTTATAGAGAGTAAGAAAGTAAACTTAGTTTTAAATAATACAAATATAGCCGTGACAAGACGTGTTTTTAATTGACGTGTTTGACAATTAAAAACACGTAAATTTTTATCGTTAAAAATAATGCAAAATTAAAGAAAATATATACAACCCAAACATTGAATAAGCACAGTTATAAATATATTGCAATACAAATGAATTGAATCGAAAAAACTAAATTTTGGAACAAAGAAAAATTTGGCATAACCAAGTAGCCAAGATAATCCACCAGCAACTTGCTCTTCGATATGGACTTGTCGGTTTTGAAGTACCTTACTATAAGTATACACCGGAGCCAGTTCTTGAGAATAGCCATGCAAAGCTCTACTGGGACCGATCTATCATCACGGACAGGACTATTGTCGCCAATAAGCCTGACATCGTGCTGGTAGATCGGTTGGAGCGCTGAGCTTTTCTTGTTGATATCACGGTTCCATGTGACATTAACCTCGTGAAAGCTGAGAAGGAAAAATTGACAAAACAAAAAGTCTTAGCGCACGAGGTTACTGGCATGTGGGATGTTGACTCAACAATAAGTGTCCCGATAGTCGTGTCAGTAAACGGTCTAATAGCGAAGAGTCTCGACCAACATCTTAAGAGACTCGCTCTACAACCCTGGGTTAAGGGCCGAATTCAGAAGGCAGCAATTTTGGGGTCGGCAAGCATTGTGCGGCGATTCCTCACTGTCGCCCTGACCACTGACGGTTTAGTTGTAAGACCACCGTTTTTGGTAACCTGTTTTTTATGTTTATATTTTTAACATATTTTTTTTATATTAAATGTATAGACGTAGAAAATAAGAGGCATTGAAAATAAATGATAATAATAATAAATCATCTTTATTTCACATAAACCTACAAGAGGTACTTGTGACAGGTCTATAAAATAATAATAAATTTACTACCGGATCGGAACGCAGCCGCACACTGAGAAGATCTGGCAAGAAACTCAGCGGGCTTGTCTTTTTTTTCTTAGTTTACAATATATTTACAATAATTTATGTAACAAACAAAAAAACATTATATTTTATAAGAGATTGGCATGAGGAGCAATTGATCCCAAACAGTCTTATCTGCTAAATATTCAGCAATGTTAAAATAACCCTTTTGATTTAATTTACATTTAACACATTTCTTAAATTTATTAATTGGAAGTTCTTTCATATAATTGGGAAGTTTATTGTAGAACTGTATACATAGGCCCATGAAAGAATGGCTTACTCTGTGGAGACGAGACACATGCACAGCAAGATTATTTTTATTTCATGTATTGACACAGTGTATATCACAATTTCTTTTAAATGAACTTGAATTTCTGTGAACATACATTAAATTTTTAAAGATCTACTGGGATTCTAGTTACAATTTTGATTTCTTTGAATTTTTCTCTCAGGGAAACTCTTGGGCCTAGGTTGTAAATTGCCCTTATAGCTCTCTTTTGTAAAATAAATATAGTATTGACTTCGGCAGAACTCCCACAGAAAAGAACTCCATACGACATGATGCTGTGAAAATAACTAAAATAAACCATCCTAGCGGTTTCAACATCAGTTAATTGTCTCATTTTCTTAACGCATACGCTGCTGAGCTTAATCTGATTGCAAGTTTATCAATGTGTGGGCCCCATTGCAATTTCTTATCAATTGTTATTCCTAAAAACGTAGTAGAATCTATGAGGTCCAACTTTTTCCCATTGAGTAGTACCTTGGTATCTACTTGCCTCACATTTGGCATTGAAAATTTAATACAATTAGTTTTTTTTCATTCAAACAAAGATTGTTTACATTGAACCAGTGTACAAATCTTGAAATCGCATTGTTCGTTTCGTCATACTTACCCAGTTGTCTTTTCACTTTAAATATATGTGAAGTGTCATCCGCGAACAATACAATTTTGTGTTTGTCTCTTTTGTAGTCAAGTAAGTCATTAATATATACAAGGAACAAAAATGGACCAAGAATAGAGCCCCAGGGGACACCCATCGTAACAGCAGCACCAGTCGATTTTTTACCATTAATATCAACCTTCTGAATTCTTCCATTCAAATATGAAATCAGAAGATTTAGTGCCTTATTTCTAATTCCATAATTGCGCATTTCCTGATCGACGTATCGTGGCTTACGCAATCGAATACTTTGCACAAATCACAAAACACCCCAGTTGCATCCTAAGAATCCTCCTAACACTCATAATTTTTTTTCAAAAATTCCACACCAGCATCGACTGTTGATCTACCCCTTGTAAAACCAAACTGTTTATTATGAAATAATCCTAATTTGTTAAAATGTAGTAACATTTGATTCAATATAACTTTTCAAATATTTTACTCAGGGTAGGCAGAACGGAGGTAGGTCGGTAGTTGGAGGGATCAGAAAAACTTCCAGATTTAAATATAGGTATAACTATACTAAGTTTCATTAGATCAGGAAATACTCCATTGGAAACACAACAGTTAAATATGGAGCAATAACATTTATTACTGAAGCAATAATCTTAAGAGATTGTCCCCTTAAGTGGTCCCCTTAAGTTAAATAGGACCTCTTCCATTCTAAATTCAAATTTATCATAGGGTGTATAAGGGGGCTTATATACACTTAGTACAATTAATTGCTCAAACTCAATGCAAGCAATCTCAATAACTCTTTAAACAGAAAGGCTCAAAATATCTCTGCGTTCTTTAAATTTAATATTTTTAGTAACAATAATTAAGGAGCCACCATGTATCATTGTTGTTCTGCTGAATGAGCTAGCAACCTGGTGATTATTAAAGTTGAACATGAGTTGATGGCTTTTAAGCCAATGTTCTGTTATACATAACATATCTATATTGTTACAACTCATAAACAACTCCAATTCTAGATAAAGACCTTGTATGTTTTGATGAACCAGGTTAAAATTACAATTAATAAACTTTATTATTTGCTGATGGGTGTCTTTTATTAACATTACTTCTATCAAAGTTAGCACATGAGATGTCCGTTGTAACTAATTTACTAATATTAATAGAAACATTATGATTTGTATGTAAAGTATTGCTAGAGGATACCTCTATTGTCTTATCAAGTAATTTAAATTACTTGAGTCATGTATAACATTAATAGTATTACTTGACTGCTCAATAGAAGCAGTGGTATTAGCCAAGTACTTGGTTGTCATAAATATAAAATTAAATAGCGATAATGCTTTTTGTCTCTTAAATATATAATACAGAAATAAAATTTAATATAGAAAGTGTAGACTTCACAAATTTCTTAGGAATAAAACTTGATAAATTCTGTAACTGGAAAATGCATATTGAGTCTCTTTGTAAAAGAATTGACAGGTTTGTTTATGTTTTGAGAAGAATTAGAGTAGTAGCAGGCTTAAAAGCATCTCTATTAGCTTATCATGGATATGTTTCCTCTGTTTTGCAATATGGCATCCCTATTTGGGGAAATTCTGTCGACTTAATTAAAATCTTTAAGAGTTCAAAAGAAGTGTATAAGGACGATATGTAATTTTAATCAGATACATTCATGCAAATCACTTCTTAAGACACTGAACATTTTACCTTTACCTTGTTTATATATTTTGGCAGTATGTGTATTTGTAAAAAAACACCATCATTTGTTTCAAACAAATGCTGAAGTGTTAGGGAATCCACATTTTAGAAATAGTGAAAAGTTGCATGTGCCTTGCCAAAGACTTAATATATATAAAAATAATGTATATTGCATGTCCATTCGTATATATAATCAAATACCTGATAGTTTCAAATCATTGCCCCTAAAAAGATTTCGGAAAAAGCTTTTTGACTGGCTTTTAGATCAAACATATTATAGTGTAAATGACTTACTTGCAGAAAGGATTCATTGATAATATACATATATAAATATTAACAAATATAAATATGAAATGTCTTGGTTACCCAGGAGTTTGTTTCTCCGTTTCTTCTCCTGACTGGCTAGGGTTGGAAACGGTGGTAGTGTATGGTAGATAGGGTAAAACTCGATCGTTATAATTTTTATTAAATTAATAAGTGCTAGCCTAGTAGTAAATATATTTTATCGAATTTATATGTAAAAATATATTAATAACAAAAATAAAAACTACAATTTGTTTATAATTAAGTTAGATATTTGCACACCACAATGTGGTAGAATATGTTGATACTAATAAGTATTCTGTAACAACTTTTAAGCACACATATTCCGCAAATAAATTTCATTTCATTTTATTTCATTTCATTTCATTTCATTTCATTTCATTTCAATTCAATTCAATTCATTTCATTTCATTTCATTTCATTTCATTTCATTTCATTTCATTTCATTTCATTTCATTTCATTTCATTTCATTTCATTTCATTTCATTTCATTTCATTTCATTTAAAAATATGAATGTTTGGAGGGTAAAGTAGTCGGTAAACTTACTTTTGCTCGAGGCCTAACATCCCAGCCTCAGATTGGCAACGCACCATTACCACCTTTGGTGTCTTTAGGCGGCGTAAATTTCTTACCATCAGGAAATCCGTCTGCTTGTTTGCCTTCCAATGTCATAAAAAAAAGTTTTACAAAGCGCCAGCGATGAAAAATATCAAACAAAA
Source organism: Calephelis virginiensis (assembly GCA_002245475.1). Lineage (NCBI taxonomy): Eukaryota > Metazoa > Arthropoda > Insecta > Lepidoptera > Riodinidae > Calephelis > Calephelis virginiensis. Next base: position 40,878 of record NJDC01011327.1, on the reverse strand, counting down.
CCGATTAACATTTGCATGAGTTCTCATTTACAAATATTTTTTGGCGTGATAGATTAACAGACCAAAAATGTAATAATAAGTATAGAACACATTTATATTCATAATTTGTTTTTCCGCGGCAGACGTAATTTGGCTTTTTTTAAAGAAAGTTTTCAAATGTTCCTTACGGGAGAGAGATTTTATGAACTCTTATTTTTGTACTTACGAGTAATTTGTACAACCCACTCAAAATACGAAAATCTGAAATGTTTTTAAAGAAAAGATGATTTTTTAAAAATAGCAAAATACATTTATATTTTTAGTTGAAAATGCTTAATTATTGGCGCTAGCATTATTATTATATAGTAGGGGAAGCCAAGGTGATTTGCAGTGACTAAAGCGTCTCTTCACATTACTGAATCCCTGCACAATAAAATATCTTGTATTCCCCTACTAATAATTGATAGTAATAAATAAATCCAGGGACGACAAGTTACACAAATTGAATCTAACCCCAAAGTAAGCAAATTTTATGCTTGTATTATGAGTGTTAGTCAACGGCACTAATATATAGAAACAAATAGAAACCACAATAAATTGATTAAACACCCTGACCCGGCAATGCAGACATCGAAATGTTTATCACAACAAATGACTGAAGGGAGAATCGAACAGAACAATGTTAGTAACGTCCCAATTGACTACCAAGTCCTGATTTATTTATTAAACAAGCAAAGTGAATGAAGAATGAAGATTACAATATTTCAGTAATTTATATAACTCCCGTATATCCCGTATTTATATAACTCTAGGTTCTCTGTGTAAAACATAATGTCATATATCTTGCTTCCAGGTAGCTCGTAAGAAGTAAGCGCAGATTGATATATCGGCTACTTGATTCTCCTCGCAGCTTCGTCTTCGTACTCAAATGTATTTTTTTTAAGTGAAAACTTATTTAGCGGCGTTGCGCAATTTTTTTACGGCGCGGCGAAAATGTATTGCAGGCTGCAATGTTATCATGCTTGTATACGATAGCGCAATAAATGAATATTGTGATCTACCACATGATAGTACTTTCATACTGATAATTAAAGCATTTCATGTGTAAAAAAGTTATTCCCTAAACATTCCGAACTATCAAAAATGCACACAGTTAATATTCAAGCTTTCACTCATTTTTTAATTGTAACCTATATATTATTGTGATGTTTATATGATATTATTTTAGAGTTTCATCTACATCCGTTTAGCAGTTTTGCGTGAAAGAGTAAAAAAAGTCATCCATCCTCACAAACTTTTACATTTACATTATTTATTAGTAAGATTACTAATTAGACTGGCGGTATGGTGCTGCAACTTGCGCAGGTAGGGATCCACCGATCTATACAAGCCTGGCTTCATAATGAGTCTGTCATATTCTGGTCTAGAGGGTGGAATAACCAATAGACTTGCACAATAATCCAAAGATTCCAACCACAGGATTCCGGCGTTCCTTTAACTATGGTATCTACATACCACAGTTGTCTCCTATCATAAGGAGAGCTATGTCTTATTCCCTGTTTTATGCCCAAAATATAGATTTCAATGCTCATACTCTACGCCATAAATATTAAGTTATTGTTTTCGAAACCAGGCAGATCTACAAAACATTTGGCACTCGATATTCTCCGTCTTCTAGTAAGGTATATGGCTTGAAAACATGATTTTTACTAATTCTTAGTAATGATTTAGTATACTATTGCAAACAATTATGATTGATAGAAGTAAAATGTTCGACAAAACAGCAAAGACAGTGCATTATGAATGCATTGGACCTACCAGAAGCCAAGGACCTTAAATATATCTAGCTCCAAACAATACAAACACTTAACAGTTTTATTAGCACCAACAATAAACACACATACATATATTTAATATACATTATCAAGAGAATTCCAGTGCACGCTAGACTTTCAAGTTTGGTGCTAAAAACAGTAATGGTATGTGTTGAATGCTGCCGATGTGATTGTCTTTACTTCAGCAAAACAATAGCCTCCAGTGACCAAGGTTAAAATCGACTCCAACCATTTAATTTAGCAACACGCCATAATTATTTTTTGAAAGATAGGAAATGGTTCCGAACTGGTCCTACGTACATTATTTCAACAAACTGCTAGTAGTTTTTGAGTTATACCTAATAATGTATAAATTTTTCACTTAACGACTGCATTCTTATATATCTTATATTCTTAAAAAAGATCTATCAAAATCGGTTGGCTATTAAGGAAGTAACCGCGTAACAAATACATAAAAAAATTTAAAAAAAAAACATAGTCAAATTGATAACCTCTTCCTTTCTTGGAGTCGCGTAGAGATTCGCTTATAATTTAAAAATTTTGCTTAGGTATCCACTCAACCGATTCGGTTTCTTCCGATCTTATTTAGACTCTTTAACACCATTGGATAATACCCGAGTGATTTGATTGATAGCTTTTTAGATAGATAGTATTCAAAAAATAGTTATAAAAGATACAGTCATTGTAGCAATTATCAGCATCCATACCAAACGTAAATATAATTCATGTAACATTTAGTTATTCCAGACTAACTCCAGGGACTAAATGTACAGTTATTTATGACGAAAGTTTCTCCAGCATGTTCAACGTATCGCACAAAACCACAACTTATCTTTATTGCATCATTAAACGAGTAAAACGCGAAAAACTACAATTAAACGTTGCTTTTTTAAACACTCTAACATTTAAAAAAGTTTTTGGCTATTTGTTTTGAGTGAAGTTTTTTTGTACATATAATACGAAATGCAACAATGCTAAATATACTTGAAGTACTATAATTGACTGCAAAAAGCTTTTTTTCTTACATACGTACTTTACACTAAGTCTTTTACCATGTACGCAGAGAGTAACAAGTGTCAAATGTCACAATCATTGCAGTTCTTTCTGGCTTTCACATTCATTACATTTTTCTTACAAACACGCCATTTTCGAAAACTCCGGACACCAATAATACCGGAGCTATTTGGTCCTGGAATGTCGACATAGGACTCCCCGGGTACCAACATCTATCGTCATTGGCATTGTATATCTGCTTTGTTAATCTTTCGTCTCCCATTTTTCCACATGACTGAACCAGCGGAGTATGCCCTTTCTCATTTTGACTACAACACTTTCTTTCAATCCCACTGCGGTCAATTTCAATACGGTCAATGAGCGTTATACCACAGTTTTTTTTGTAGCACCCTCATTTTGACCGCGTTAATCTTATTTACATGCATTTTCTGACATACCTAACTCTCGCTTCCATACAACAACATTAGGATAAGCACAGAATTAGGAAAAGGGCATCTAGCACCTGGACTCAAAACCTTTATTTAATATAGCTTACACAGCGCTTCATTCAACACCATTCCTGGCACACATTATATTTTTCACATCCGCGGTGTACTGTCCATCTCTGCTAAAATCACAACCAAGATTTCCATTTCATTAACTTCACCACATCATCAACTAAAACTCTCATATTTTTTTATAATTTTTATTGATCTAACTTTTTGTGATCTGTTTATTAATGTTGGCGTTGACTGGATAATAATTCGGTTAAATTTCTGTGTCGGACAACTCAAAAAATGAGTTTCCGATTTGAAATAAAAAAGGCGTTGTTCGAACCTATGACATTATGGGACTAAGTAGCGAAAAACGTGTCTTCATGCCTGACGATGTAGAAAGAGGTACGACCCACCACGACTGGCTGAAGACGCTAATTCCCACAGTGTAATAGATGACTTGTTTTTGCCAATCTGGCACATAATCCTAGGCAATATTGTTTTTATTAGAACATTTGAATAACACATTTTTTTTTTGCCCAATCCAACAATATAACTTGAGACCTCCTGAAGTCAAGTCCAACACCAGGACTCTTAATCACAGAGGCAACTATCTAGCTAACCTAGAACTAAGTAGTACCTATATTCGGGACATTGGCATGAAGATACTTTATTCACTTATTAAAAATATACACAGCTGTTTTTTTCGTCATAAAGTAAATGTATACTGACGTTAAGCGTTTGGATATTGCTATTATAATCATTTAAGTATATCCTGGATCGATAGCAAAACATATGGATGGTGGTAGTGTTACACATTGAATACCGTACCACATAAATTATCAAGAATTTATCAAGAATAGATAAATAAAATTATACATAAATAAATAAATATCACTGGACAAGTTACAGAAATTGAATCTACCCCAAATAAAGCAAATTATATGCTCGTGTTATGGGTGTTAGTCAACGATTCTAATACATAGAAATACTTAAATATATTCCAGAATAAATGTAATAAACACCCAGACCCGGAAATGCAGACATCTAAATGTTCATCACACAAATACCTGCCCCCGTCAGGAATCGATCCCGAGCCTAGCATTGGTCGCGCTTGCTTGTACGAGTGCCAATGAGGCTGTCAATAAACGAAATGGTTTACTAGGTGGTCGAGTTTCGGAGCAACTCGCTTGGATTGTTACCACCTGTTACTGTCGCCTCAAGCTCAGTGCTAACCGTTTCCATGTTCCGGCTCAGAGGCTAAGGTAAATTGTAAACTTACTTTTATTAGAGGCCTAACATCCCGGAATCAGGTTGGCTTCGCACCATTATTGCCTTTGGTGTCTTATTTGCCTACCAATATCATAAAATAATGGTTTATTACCAACTGGACTGGACTGGACTGATCAGGAGAGCCTGCTTGATCGCTGTGTTATAGTAAAAAAATATAATACTTTTCTTTCATTTTCATAACGTTTTAATGGTTGAAGTGTCGAAGCGCTTGTCCCGGCAATTTGGAACTGAGCCAGATCGATTGCTCCAGGTGAGAGCCAACATCTTCTCCGTTTCGTCTCTTTGCTTTTTAATAAACGCAAACTCACGTTAATGATATTTTTCTATACATGGATTTCGCAAAGGCTTTTCTATCCATTTTATTATATTTTTTTAAATGAAAACTATGTAAAGTAATTCTAGACGCAAGTTTTGTGTAATCAAAACCTTTCAAAGTAGTTAACTTTGTTAGTAGATAGCTTTTAAACAAATAATGAAAAAATAACGTTTGTTGTCATATTTAGTTTGTTCTAAAGTGACGACACTTAAAATGTTATTAACAAAATCGACTGTATGGTCTAACTGTTCGGTGTTGGACTAGACTTCACGAGGTCTCGAGTTCTCGAGTGTCAGAAAACAAAAATAAGTGTGTTTTTTTCATTTTTTAATAAAATATAGCGATCCTTAGAGATCCCTCCCAATACCTACTACACAAAGTTGTCATAATTACTTGAGCAGCTTAGTTTAGTTTACTTGAAAGATATGAACTTTATTGCTAAAATAATGTGATAGTCATCGAAAGCGGCTCAAAGGGTTTGTATTTTTTTAGTTACCATTTCTTTATTATGAAATTTAAAATCACAATTTATTTATGTATACTAATTTAACAATCATTCGTTGTGTACTTAAACATAAACAAAGTAACAAAAACAAATAAAATGTAATAAAACGAAAATGTTGTTCCTATTTTAATAGGCTTCAAAAAATTAGGAAACTACAATAACATGTTTGATTCCTATTTTTTGTATTTTAACAGATTAGTTGTCATTTTTAAAACAAGGTGTTTTATCAAGTGTGGATATGATGACTGAACGGAAGTGAGGAAAAAGGACGAAAACACTTAATTTTAATGAATTTACTATGACGACATAATTTTGAAATCAAAGTCGATTTTATGCGTTATTACTGCGTTCAAATTGTAAAAAAATAAAACTCTGATTACAAACAAAACTTACGCCGTGTAAACTGTTTGTAATAAAATAACTATAAATGGGATAAACCCAATTTGGTTTTTACCAGCTCGCTGTAACCAGCAAAAACTATTAAAATGTCTCTGATAGGTTCCGCGGTGTGCCACAGGCAGGCTGGAATTTATTACACTTTTTCATTTCAATGGTTCGACCATATTTAAATTATCCGTATTAAGCAACGTCAAAGGTAATTCTAATAATATTTACCATACTTAGTGTCGTATGAATAAACTTGGAGTAAAGTACTCTAAGGTTTAACTAAACATTATTCTATTGTGATACATTTTCTAATGTCGACTAACCTTAAAGTGCTTTAGTTTATGAATATTAATAAGATGGTAACGTCTAAACCAATTGAAAGGGAAATTTTCCCCCGTGTTGGTCAGACCAACAGCCTTACTGCCAAGCAGCTCGTAAAAGGCGAGCATAGGCTTACCGTCACTAAAACCGTGACATCCTACTAGGTGGTAGAGTTTCGCAGCCACTCGCCCGGATTGGTACCACCGCCTTACCTATTCTTGCCATCATAACGTCCAATGCTTGCCGTTGACTTGTCCCGGTTTTGAGGGTAAGGTAGCCGGTAAACTTACTTTTGCTAGAGACCTAACATCCCAGCCTCAAGTTGGCAACGCACCATTACCACCTTTGGTGTCTCTAGGTGGCGTAAATTTCTTACAACCAGGAAATCCATCCGCTTGTTTGCCTTTCATTATCATAAAAAAAGGTTTTATTTTAAATATTAACTTAAGGGTTAATTTATCATAAATATATTTTGATTACGCCTGAATGGAATGACCAATTTTGCTTTTTTTTGTTGTGTTAGTGTAATGAAAAGTTTCTTATTAAAAGGAAAACTAGGAAAATTGAAGGAATAATGGATTGTTTTACCCATTCTTCTTTAAATTTTCTCTTGCTGTTAATGTAAACCGATACAAAATTTGCTGGGTCGCACTTTGGAAAATGTAAGAACAACCGCATATCATAAATCGTTTTTACTAATGTTGTCACTGACGTATTTTTAAAAGTTTTTTGAATAGTAAGAGAGTTAAACTTTAACAAACTATCGCAATTTCGCATACATTAAATTTATTTTGTTTTATTTATTTTGTAGTATTTTAATATTTTTTTAAAATACAAATATATCTTCATGCCAAGTCCCTTATGGGGTAGTCAGAGACTATCGAGTGCCAAACTGACCGTGACCGAGCGATCTGACCGTGGAATGTCAAACTTGGTCTTCCCTTGTACCTACATCTTAATTTTTTTGGAAAGAATTAATCTCAACCAAAAATTGATAATGTAAAGTTCTTTCCCTATCGATGCAATGAGTTTCAGAGGACTCAATTCATGCACTGATATTAATTATTTTTAAGATATACCCCGAGTTATCCGGATCCGCTGAGTTATAATAATTGGTACATACATACATATTTTCACGCCAAGTGCCTTGCGGGGTAAGCAGAGAGTATCGAGTGCCAGACCTTACGATCCTGAAAAACCTGTCTGTTTGTCTGCTTCCTTCACGTTCCTTACCCTTACTTTCATTCATTCATTACTTACAACACGAGCAAAGTTTTTCTGTTGCGGGTTAAAATAAAAAAAGCGGCTGCATAGGGGCAGCTTAATACATTTATCAGAATTTTATCAAAATTTATCATTTATCAAAAGAACTAAACATTTTAGTATTACCGAGCTACATATTTTTCATCTAACTAAATTTTCTTTTTGTTGCCCGACCCGGGACCCGGGACCTTGTGCAGTCAAGTCCAACACTTGAACCGCTAGACCACAGAGGCGACTTGTACTATGTCGACACTGAAGAGCTGTTTTTAAGCATTGAAAAAGGTAAAAGTTCTGAAAACAGCTGGCTTGTTTGAACTCTGAAAATTGAAAATAAACAATTTCTATTTTTTTTTGGTTCCCGACCCGGGGATCGAACCCGGGACTTCAAGAAGGCAAGTCCGAAGCCAGACCGATATGCTAAAGAATAACAAATAAAATACAAGCGTCCATTACAATACAGGTAACGTCTTACCCAGGTCCCTCCTCATGGCTGCGACCAGTGTATCGTCCGCGTAGCACGCTACCCGTATGTTATTAGGCAGCGCGCCGTGGAGGACCCAGTCGTAGCCAATGTCCCACAGAAGTCCCCAGAAAGGACCCCTGTGGGACCCCGCAGGTGACGCAGCCTCGACCTCGCGATCCCAGAGCTAGTCTGCCAACACCTCTCGCAGATACAGGGGCACCCCATGGTAGCGGAGCGCTTCCTGTATTGTCCCATCGGGAGACGCCTACGAGACACCAACGCCTTGCCGCCTATTGTTGTGTTGTTGTTGTGAACTAACTCTTGCGTCCAGGAACGTCCCGCCCTGAACCCGGACAATGTCTCCGACAGGTCAGGCCCTACCCCTCAAGATGCTGGACGATTCGGGTCGCCACCACGCGCTTGAGTAGCTTCAGGATGTCGTCCAGCAGGACGATGGGCCTGTATCCTGAAGGAGAATCAGGTGGCACAGTCGGCCTTTCTTCCACAGCGTCAGAAATCGACTCAACTCAAGACAGGCATCGAAGAGCCTACGAAGGCATGGCTCAAGTGTTCCCAGGGAGATGTCCAGGATTTGCCCGGAAGTATATATAGTAACCTAAATCATCGCTGTACAACCCCTGATCACAATATTTTTTCAAACAGTGTATATATAGCGCTAAAAGTCAATTGTTACCATAACATAGAATAAAGCTTAGAAGATCCACTACATTGGGGACAATAGCACTATTTTAGGGAATGCAAAAACAAAGATTCAAAGCATCAGCTGAGCCACACCATAGTTCAGCGGATTAACAAGCTGTAAAAGCTATATATTTTGAGCAAACTGGCAGTTGTTTGGACTAAAACTCTGAAATTTTGACCTCTTTTTTAACTGTTTTAATTTTAGTGTATTTGTTACACGAAACCTAGAAAATGTTGACAATTTCTGATTTTTTGAAGTTATACTTCTTTTGGTGCATTAGGAAAAAATGATGAGGGTAAATTTTTACGATGCGCGCGCACACCGTCACGAAAAACCGACATGATGAAGTTAGCTATGAAGTTAGCTATATACATTTTAGTTTTTAAAAAGATTTTTATCTTATTACGCCGAAGAAGTATAACTTCTAACGCGTGTACATAAGTACACACACACTTTTTTTAAATAATAAATGACACGGTATTACATTTATATAAAATAAGAAGGCAATCAATTATTTTTAATAAAAGAGACAGCCGTGGATTAAGGCCACTTTAAACGTTAATTCGGATATCATATAGCCACCATAAATATTTTAGATGTGTCACTGTCCTGTGTCCGAAATTCCAGGCGTAATGTACAAGTGCAAAATCTTACATTTATTATATACTTGCGGCCTGCCCCGGCTTCGCACGGTTATGACATATATATAAACCTTCCTCTTCAACCACTTTATCTATTAAGAAACCGTGCCAAAATTCGTTGCGTAGTTTTAAAGAATTAAGCGTACAAAGGTACATAGAGACAGAGAGAGCGACTTTGTTTTATATAATGTAGTAATTAAGGAAATTAAAATATTTGTCGAAACGTTTCGAAGGTGTAATATTGAGACATGACATTTTTATAAACAACAACATATCTAATGAATGAAATTCACCTGATAATAAAATAGTAAGATAGTACAAGGTTATAAGTAATTAAAAAAGGCTCTGTAGTCTAGCGGTCAAACAAAAAAATAGAATGTAGGTATTATGTATTTTCAATTCTTAAAAATAACATTGCCCGGGATTGGGTATGTGCCCGGATGACAATAGGCTTGCCACCTGTCACATTGTGGGACTTAGTGTCTTCGGCTTGTCATGGGTGCCCTGGTTGTGCTTCTACCTACCACATCGGGGAAAATGGGCGTAAAGATATTTTTTAAGTAATTACTTTTAATTACCCTTATTTCGGAAGAGGTAGATAGTTGTATCACCAGGTCACCTACGATTAGCCAAAGGTACTTAGTTCTACAAAGGTATAGTTGGCAAACCTATTGTCGGGCTCTTATACAATCTAGAGCAACGTAACTTTTTTTTAATTATCACCCTGGGAGTCGACCTCGGGAGCTTGCGTAAACAACGCGGACATCGGACCACTAGACACACAGAAGAGGTAATTATTAAATGTAAGTATCTCTAGATAACTTGGTAAACGTGTTAGTCAAAGCTGCTAATAAGTGCATAGAATGCTTAAATAAATATTTTCATACAAACAAATAGACCCCTGAGGTGATAATTATGATTATTGAATTCTCTGAAAAAATTGATAAAAGATGTAAGTTAAAGCTTTTAACAGATGCATATAGTGTTTAAATAAATTCTTTCATAAATTAATAGGATAAGTTAGTAACTAATTAACACTTAAAAACAAATACATAATATAACAAATTCCCAACCCTGCCCTCCATGTTTTCATTGTTCGATTTGATACATTTTATTGTCCATATTCTCAATCGGAATATTTTTAAACATTTAAAACTGAAAGCAATATCCACGTCTTATCCGTCCGCATTTTGTATAAGTTTATCCGTATGTTCGGTATATATACCGAAATACTATTTTTACAATTTTTGTCAGTCTATCTTTTTATTCCGGCTAATCTCTGAAGTGGCTGGACCGATGTTGACAGGACTTTCACCGAAACGTTATCTGATAAAATAAGGTGCGACAGGGTACTATAATTTAAAAAAAATAAACTTTTTGTCAAATTCCACACGAACGAAATCGCGGGCAAAGCGACTAAGTAATAAAAATGTTTTTAAGTCTCCTTGTTAACTCCTTTGTAGTCTCTAGAGGGTTGAATAAATTCCAGGTTTATTTTAGCAAACTTTTCTATCATCCATAAAAAGTGTTTTATGCTCTCCAAGTTTCATTTTTGATCGCAATTCACTTTCAACCTGTTAAAGATTCAATATTTTCTAATTGAGATAAAAGTTTTTGAACATGATTTATACTTATTAAAGTCTTAGGATTTCGCATAAATTATTTTTTAAATTTAAGTTAAAATTAAGTTTTACCTATTCCGTCTTATTAATACATGTGGTGCAAGGTATGTGTAAGATTAAATTGATATTATAGTTTGTATTACATTGTAATAAAGACTATAATACCAGGTTAAACCTTGGAGTACTTTACTCCGTGTTTATTATTAAGGCAGATTAAGTAAGAAAAACATGATATGGACATACTAGTTGTTTGCCTGCGCCTTTGCATTTTATCCTAATATTTATATGAATCTATTTGTGTATTTTTAACCCCTGACGGCAAAACTTCACAGCTACTATATAATATTTGATGCTCCGATAGTATCGCGATCTGCCGGATCCAATGTAAGGCATACTAAAATCAACGACTACTTACAAATAAAACAATAATTAAAAAGTCTTTTTCCACCGGACCAAATTGAGAATCTAAAAAAAAATTCATCGAAATCATCTTAAAGTTCAGTGACATACATAGGTATAAAGATATAATATTTAAATTCCCTTTTCTTGTGGTCATCGCATCACGCCTGAACGGATGAATCAATATTTGTTTATTATTTTCTTGTTGTATTAGTAATTTTAGGAGAAGGATTATTTGAAGAGGAAAACCGGGAAGAGCGCAGAGAAATTAGGAAAAACAACATCTTAATTCTGTCCGTACAAAGTATTAATAGCTGCTATTTTCAAGCAAGTCGAAGTACGCTGGGTAAGTATATTACCAGGAAATCATAACAATAAGAAGAACTAAAGGTAATTTTATTATAGGAGGAATCGTGTACAACGATTTTAATACATACTGACATACTTTCTCTATGTTAATCTGAGTCCCTTGTGAAGAAGAGATCATGTGCCTCCCTGCTTAGTAGCTCGTAAGAAATGAGCATAGGTAAAATGAGACAAATCAAACAAAGCTACAAATGTATATGTGTGTGCTGTGAAGCAGTTTGTCTGCGGAGGGATCTACCGCATTACTTATTATTTTCGTCGTGTTTGGCAATGTAGTGTTCCAGTCCAGGAAGAAAGACAGTCAATAGGTCACATTATTCCGGTCACAGGGCAGCGACGCACTTATAACTTCTATCTATAGGCCATGGTAGTCCCTTATGTACCAGGGGAGCCGTGTCTTATCATAAAACTAGCGGGCCGCCCCGGCTTCACACGGTTATGAAATATAAATATAAACCTTTCTCTTTAATTACTTTATCTATTTAAACAAAAGTATTAAAATCCATTGCGTAGTTTTAAAGATTTAAACGGGCAATAGGGACAGTGGAAGCAACTTTGTTTTACACTACGTAGTGATATGTTAAAAGGATACAGCTTCATTGGAGGAAAAATTTAAATCAACTTTTGAGTAATCGAAAAATGTTCTTGCTAGGTTAATGTAACTGAAAATTCCTGTTTGAATTCAGGATCCTATATCTCTTACAGTTTTCAGAAGTTTTCACAGCGATTAAAACTGCTGGGACTATGGGAGAGCTGCATCAAAACTTGTTAAAAGATTCTTGTGGGGTAACTTAGAAACTTAATAATTTACTTTTGCTTCTTAGTTGTATCTTGCTGTCCTAGACAAAAACCTGAAGATGTATTTGTATCTTGTATTTGTTTGAACTTGGATAAGCCATTTCGGTTTTTACTTAACTTTTTCGTAAACTAAAAATTCAAATGAGTTAAATAACAAAATGTCCGTTCATATCTAACGTAAGAATTCTCAAGCATTTTTTAATCTGGAATCTCGATTTCAAGCAAATTTGAATTTGGAATCGGGTTTGTGTCATTTTGTACTCTTGAACACAATACTAGCGAGTTATTTACATTTATCTAATAATCCGACGACATCAACACCGTGACTCTAGCATGACGGCAACTAGGAGAACAATTAGGGGTGAGTCAGTCAGTCATCAACATGGTAGTCTAGCTTTATATAGTATAGTAAACCGTGATTTATTATCAGATTCGTTGATTCTCTTGGAAATGAATATTACTAATCCGCCTGTGTTGTGTTTATGAGTACAGGGTGACACATCCGATTCCAATTTTAAATTTGCATGATATCGTGATTCAATAGGTAGTAACCCTGTAGTACCCATGTTAGAATTTCTTAACTGATATAATTTGGATCCTGTAAAAATAAGGGTACAAACTTCTTAGAGTTTGAGAACTTGTCTATTTTAGCCCTGGTACCAAATCATAGCAATTCCAGTGAGTCCAAATACAGCTAGAATTCATTACTTTAGTAACAAAAATTAGAAAGTCATTTATTTCTTACCATACATATGGCACTGGCACTCTAAATGTAATTCCTTGAACTTTTTTTTAATGTGAAGGTCAGCGAGCAGGCATGCAGCTATTATCCTCATGGTAAATTCTCCTAATGCTTTAGACACCACAGATGTTATAGGTGCGTTGCTGTCCTATGGCCAGGATGTTTTAACTAGTGCTTGCCTATTACGAACTGACTGGCAGATAGGCAGATGGTCTATTCTAATTGATGGACTCAGACAAACCAGGAGAGAAAATAAAAATAACTCGTAAATTAAAAACAATAAATAAATAGCCTCTGACAAAATTTATACAAAATGTAGTGAAAACCATCTCCATAACGTTAGCTTTAAAATAAAAAAATAAGAAATTGGTGTATCCGTTCAAGAGTTTTCCGTCACTGATTAATAAACCCATTTAAATATTTATTTTTATTTACAACAATTTGATTTCGCATCACTACATTATATTCTCCCTTGTCTTCAACTTTTGTATTAGCTATATTACGAGTATAACATAAAAATAACCAAACCCCACCTTGTCCCATTTTTCGATATATTCCACAAAAGTTTGCCGTCGCTGATTAATAAAACCACTAGTATATATTTATTTTCATTTGCTACAATTTGATTTCGCATTACTAATTAATGTTCTATCTTGTCATCAACACTTTTGTATATCTATCTTACAAATATATCAAAAAAATAATCAAACCTTGTAATAATCTTGTTCTAATATAAATATCCAGCTAATATAAATATATCATTCTAAAAGCAGTTAATCATGCTGCGCCATAAACGAGGGATATAAAATTAAAGAAGTCAGTAAGAGTAAGGATCTCTGTGAAAAAGTGAGCAATAAAACCAATCCCATGCCGCGAGACGAACTGAGTTTATTTCAATTACGTTGTGTAAGACGGTAATCTAACTTTCTCAAACCCTACACAGGTCATTGGGAATAAAAAAGTATGGCTTAACTGAGCTTTGAAGTTTACCAAAGATCTTAATATATTGTGACACAGTTTTCTTTAGCCTACTCCAAAAAGATGAGGCTATCAACTCGACTCCATGTTTTCGAAGTGAAAACTTCTTTAGCGTCGTTGCACACTTTTTTTGGAATGGGTAAAAACTTCTAAACTCGCGTTAGGAAACGTGACCTGACGAAAATTCGTAAGACGGCACAGGGCGCCTGCGCGTTCGTGTTTTCATGTTTGTGTACGATAATGCAAAAAATGAATATTGTATTCTACCACATAATGATATTTTCATACTGAAAAACATTCCTTAAAATTACACATAAAATGATTTCCTAACCATTCCAAAATCTCAAAAATGCACAACGTTAATATTCAAGTTTTCACTTCAACAGTTCGTTTTTTTATTATATGTTCGCTAAGTGACTTCGCGATTTTGTTTTGTTTCAATAAAATACAGATTTTGATGGTCCTGTTTTGATAAGGTAGATTTCAGTATAAAACGAAGTCGAAAGAAGATCTTTGAAACACCGCAGCGGATTTTGAAGCGGTTTTTTGTAATAGAGAGTGATTTAAAAAAGAAGGTATTAATGTATAAAACAACATGAAAGTTTGTCCACCTATGCGAAGCTGGGTCGGGCTTCTAGACTTATACTAAATTTATCACTACCTGAATGGTGGTTTTAGTGTTTTGTGGTAATTAACAATAAATTAATATCATGAATATGTAAGCATTAACAAGTATAACCCAAAAACCATTCGCAGTATTTTGACATAGTATATAGGAACTACCCCTGAATCATGAGCTACCTTCCTAAAACATAATAATCAAATCGCGACATGGAAATATTATTAAGTTAATTTGTTAATTTTGCACTTCAAAATCTCATTTAGAGTAATTTCCGATAGTTTGGCATTTAATAATAAACACGTCAAAGATCCAATTTATACATTTTATAAAAAAATGTTATTTGTGGTGATACGTCTAAGACTTATATAATTTATACAGAAGTATACAAAGAAAATGATTATTGACAATATTATGATTGCATTATCCTCTCTACTAATCTCCACTCAAAGGAGACAATACTCAAATACGTATTGACATTAATAATATTGGATTCATTCAATTCCACGTGTAAAGCTTATTCAATTTCCCATGCCTATTTTGTCTTACCCTTTTTTGTGGCTTTAATACATTTTAAGTAACTTCTTAGCAGCTGACTATGCCATTATTAATAACTGCCTTTTTTACCAACCTATCTGAGATAAGAGATAAAGCTACTACAGATTAGTTGCCAGGCAACCACTGTCATCTTTCATGCAAATCTTTATTAGGCCTACATAATTATAGATAGTTTAAATTTCGGGTTCGATCCCCGAGTCGGACAGCAAAAAAATAAGAATGCTATGTGTATTTTTCAATTTTCCAATAAAACTAAAGTTGCTCAGGGATATGTGCCCGGTTAACGTTAGGCTTGCCACCTATTACATTATGGGTTTTAGCTGTGGATCTTAGTATCTTCGGCGAGTCGTGGGTGCCCTGGTCATGCCTTTGCCTACTTCTTCGGGGATGTGGGCGCAAAGAAGAATCATTTTTTAGTAAAAAGTCATTGATTTTGTGGCCTTAGGTGCTACAATGATGATTTATGTCTTAAAATATTGACCTCTAAAATAAGCCGAGTAGGCCTATACATTTATTATACAAATGTAGTTGCATGTGAATATTTTTGTTTACCACTTAGAAATAACAATTGAAACTTGCCGAATAAGAATTTTTACATTATACATATAAATAACTAGCAGATCTAACAGACGTTTGCACTCCTGAACATGAATGTCGAATTTTATTTCATATGAACCTTCTCATGATAGCTAACACTAGGTACATAAAAAGAATTAGCAAAATTGATCCATCTGTTTATGATCAGATGACCATGATAAAAACGTTATGTTTATACAATGCTATGTTAAACTGTTTTATAAAAATGTTCTCGAGGCAAAAAAAGTATATTCACGCCCATATCCTCATATAATTAGGCAGGTTACCTACCTGAGCACCAAAGGCAAAAGTCTCGAATACGTACTTAGTTAATAAATGTTTAATACTGTTACTGTTACTTTATAAAGAAAAAAATGCTACATTTATTTGAATAAAAAGCACTTAAATGGAACACATATTATTTAATATCATTCCGTTTTTTAACATGTAAGAGTAAATTTTATTAACATTTCCTTAATTTAAAAAATATGTAAAATAAGCCTTTACTTTGCTAATTCCGCGTAAGCAGTGTAACCGTTGTGGCAAATAATCCTCTAAACGACACAGAATGTGACAAGCCTAACTGACGTTCCCACCATCCACCTCCGCGACCAAAACACGAATATAGGAAGAGCTCGGGAAACAATATAAATTGTCACGTTCTTTACATGTGACAACCCTACCTAAAGTTCCCAAGCTGGTGTTCTCTGTGGTGAGTGCTTCGACAAAGTTGGCGAAGGACGTGACAAGTAGTTTTGTTTCCCGGGTTCGGACTCTATTTGTGATCTGGTCGCGGAGGTGGGAGGTGGGAACTTTAGGTAGGGTTGTCACATGTAAAGAACGTGACAATTTATATTGTTTCCCGAGCTCTTCCTATATTCGTATTTTGGTCGCGGAGGTGGGTGGTGGGAACGTCAGTTAGGCTTGTCACATTCTGTGTCGTTTAGAGGATTATTTGCCACAACCGTTACACTGCTTACGCGGAATTAGCAAAATAAAGGCTTATTTTACATCTTTTATAATGGATTTCCGCAAAGTAACGCCTGATTCAATAAAATATTTCCTTAATTTGTTGTCTTTAATTGGATTTAATTTTAAATAGATTTAGTCATTTTCGTATTTTAGCAATTTGCAGTGGAGATAGATAACATTTGAATATGCATCAATCGCCAATTTAAAATGTTACAATAAAAAGAAATCAAACTTTTTAATTTTTAGGACAAAAAATATGAAATGATATAAGGTTACTTCAAAATTCAGTCATGAATTACATCACAGCTAATGATCTGTATTACAGAGATTGTGGTTTCCAGAATAATGCTATTAAGCTTGCTTTATCCCGGATCACCTTACGCTAACCCAATGTACTTATTAGCGTTGTGTCTCATTCAGATAATT
Organism: Calephelis virginiensis; assembly: GCA_002245475.1. Taxonomy (NCBI): domain Eukaryota; kingdom Metazoa; phylum Arthropoda; class Insecta; order Lepidoptera; family Riodinidae; genus Calephelis; species Calephelis virginiensis. The sequence goes on along the minus strand of NJDC01011327.1, from coordinate 23,629 downwards.
CAATTTCCGCTATGACGCTAGCGTAATATGTGTTTCAGATATATTCCGTAAGGGAAAGGTTTGGTTAATTCACGTTAAGATTACTCTTGCAAAATAATTCATAATATATTTTCACGTCCATATCCACGTAGGCGTACGCAGAGACATAACCAGGGTATCTGTAATAGATGGCAAGTCTATCGCCAACCAGGCACATGTCCGTGTTCCGGTTTGGAGGATAAGGTAGCTTTTGATCGAGGCCTAACATCCCGGCCTCAGGTTGGCAACGCACCATTACCACCTTTGGTGTCTCTAGGCGGCGTGAATTTGATTTTGAATTTGATTTGGCGTAAACGGCAAGCGCTGACATTATAACGGCAGGAATAGGTAAGGCGGTGGTACCAATCCGGGCGAGTCACTGCTAAACTCTACCACCTAGTCAATGTGATGGTATTAGTTTTGTTAAGCATTTGCTCGCCTCTTACGAGCTGCCTGGCACAGGGGTGCAGATAAATGAAAAGAAAAATAATTTATTAATACTGAAGAAAGGCAGCATTGCCCAAAGGTCGTTGCCGGTCCTAGAAAGGGACAAATTAACTTAAGAGAAACCAACTCTGTGAGTTTTGACGTTTAGGAGTTTTAAAGATAAGGTTGCAAGCAACGGTCCAAGGGAGAAGGTGCACTTTTCGAGGGTTCTATCCGATCTCTGAGATAAAAAAAATGAGAGGTGTCAAGGGACACCCGGATGGAACGAAGTCCTTTCTCCCCCCGTCTCTCTCTCAATCTCTATCAATCTCTAGTAATCTCTATCTCTATCTCTCTTATAGAGAGAGACAGACAGAGAAACATGAAATAAAAAAAAGAAAATAAAAATATAAAAAAATAGTAAAATAAAAAAATAAAAAAACAAAATGATAATAAAAAAATAGAAAATGAAAAAAAAATAAAAAAAATTTGTCTGACCCAGGATTTGAACCCGGGGCCTCATGCAGTCAGGTCCAACTTTCAGTAGTTGGACACTACTGAAAGTTGGACCACAGAGCAAAAAGTGTCCTGACAACATTTTCGTAAGATTTTTTTTCCGTCTAGCCCCCATTCACAACGCGCAATAAAGAACTACGTTCCAATAAATAAAAATGTATTACAAATAAATTACCGAGCATAATGTGTAACAATGTGTAAATATTGTTATTAACTCTTTATTTTAAACTACTTACTTTGTAATGTTTACTTGTGATTCTGTAAACAAACTATAATAGTATAAAACATTGAGGAAAATTTGCAGATTTCAGTGTCTTAACACGACAGAAAAGGCAGAAACATGGACAAGAAAGAAGATTGAAGACGACACCAGTAAAAGAAATGAAGTATTTAGATAAAATTATTAAACTGGTTTAAGAGAGGGAAAACAAAAGGTTAATAAAAATAATTTATACACATTAAAATGTTGGGAGCATCGTGAAAGAAGATAATTTTAGAATTCAGCATTTTATTTTTATAATTTATGTGTTATTGAATACATAGTTTAAGATTGAGTTACATACATAAAAAAAGACGGGTTGCACTCCGGGAGTGCCGGCAGAAGTGAAAACTTGAATGCATTTTTGATGTTTTGGAATGGTTAGGGAATAGGTAATTTTGCACGAATTGCTTTAATTATCAGTACGAAAGTACTATCATTTATGTGGTATAATACAATAGTCTTGTGCTTAATCAGAAATTTTCGCAGTATATATAGTAATAGATTCGCAGTGCAATCATACAATCCGTAAAATGTAGTAGTACACCTTATTAGTACTATCAGTACCTACCTAGTAGTATTCTGTGCTAAACTATGAAACTTCAGAACGCTACCTGCCTGCCAGTACGGCCACTTCATAATTACCTCGGCCAGTTAAAATAGTATTACTTATGAGAAAAAATATGATGAAATATTTAATTTTTCAAACTTATACATAATTCTATTCAATATAATACATATGTGTATATCGATTTTCCTTCTACTATTATTTCCTTTGTTAAACTAACAACTGTTTCGAAAACAGCTAAACTTTTTCACAATACTGTTTTATAATTTGTATTAACTGAGAAACTATGATATACCTAGAAGTCACAAACAAATTAAAAGATGCTTACAAAACTAATATCTATTTTATCTACAACAAACTGCAAAGCATTCAAAGCAAGAAACAGTTTACACTTCATAGTATATTATTTAATACTGCGGAACACCGCGAGAAGCCGAATCACAGTGGCGATTATTTTACACTCACTCGTACTAGTATTATCCATTGCGAATCATATACTGTTCGGAAATATGTAAGTAATACAAAAACAGCAATGAATCCACGTTTTATTTTAGATCTCGCGCAAGCGACCTGCGCCTCTGTCTTGTTCGCGCATGCGGAGTGTGCCGTCTTACGTTCTGACGATCTGACGCGAAATTAGAAGTTTTTACCCATTCCAAAAAAATTGCGCAGCGTCGCTAAAGAAGTTTTCAGTTAAAAAAGTTTTGGCGCCATCGTGAAAGAAAATGGATTTAGTTTTTTCGTAATTATTGAATTTCGGGTATATTATTGGTAATTAGTTGAGGCAGCACATAGTGCAGTTTTGTTCAATAAAAGTGCACAAGTAAAATTTTGTAAGGAAATTAGTGTATCGTGTATTTCCTGGTCTAAGTGAATTTGACAAAAAAAACCAGCGCCTTGTATGTGACTTTAAATTTATAGTGGTTTATGGCTTCCGTAAGGTACCAATAAAACCAGACAAAGCATAATATTCTTCGAAATATTCTCATAACAATTTATTCCAACCATTTTTTTCGTGTTACAGTTTCGATGAAGTCGTCAACGCGAAGGTGCGGTCTGGAAATTCAATCGTTTCCATCAGGGAACTATTTTACCTCCGAAGTCTGTCGAACTTTGGAGATTTAGTTCGAAATTATTAGTCTGCGTCGTTACATTTTATCACCAATTTGAACTCAACTTTGATCATATCTGGATAAACAATTTATAGTAAAGAACAAAGTTTTAAAATGTTATTTGCCGATATTTCACAACTTAATTTGAGTAAACTACTCAACAACATTCATTAAACAACTGTGTTTGTATGTCTACAAAAACATCAAAAAAAATAACTAGATTCCGTCCACATTTTATTGATTTTTTTATCGATTTAGTGTAACTAATGTCTATGTAGTGTAAATTTCTGACCCTTCCCCTCGCTGCCACAATTTTATGTAGTTATCCTGACGTTTTCTTTAACAGATTTTCGAATCACAACGTTTCTTAAGAAATTTCACTTGGAAATTACATTTTATATTTAAATTCTATATGAAGATTACGGGCTATAAACATTTCGACCTTCATGTGCGTCTAAGAGCAAACAAAATCGTAGAAACCCTAATTTACAAAATATTACAACACAATAAACTTAAAACACAGTGCAAGTCAAATTTGAGTATAACATAAAGTTCTCACTACGGAGAGCATAATATATATAACATTTGATTTATCGCCCTAGCTCTGTAAGATAGGGTACGCTCTAGGGCTCCAACATGATACAAAGTGCCATGTTGTTATTATTGTCGGAGTTTGATAGCCACGTTTAGCATTTGTATTCTGTTTTTGTTATAGGTGTTTAACCGCATCTACGCCACCGAAGAATAGTTACAACTTTCACCCCTATTACAGTCTATACAATTTTTATTTTTGAAAAAAAAAGGAGGCTACGTTTAAACTGATTTCTTTGAAGGCATGCATAACAATTTTCTTTAAAATAATCCAGCGGCTTAGCCACAAAATCGTAACGAGACAGACTTCGTGTTTATATTAGTATTATATACTAGCTGTTGCCTGCGGCGTTGTCCGTGTGGTTAATGTTCCCACAGGAACAGTTTAACGTCTCGTTGGTAGAGTGGCTAGGGTACACGTCTAACTATTACCCCGACCAACCGCGAGGCTCGGATTCTATTCCTGACGGGGGTAGGCATTCATGTCATGAATATTTAAATGTCTGCATTTCCGAGTCTGGCTGTTTATTAAATTTATTCTGGTATCTATTTAAGTATTTCCATGTACAAAATCGTTAATCGTTAACATGTAATTTGCTTACTTTGGGGTTAGATTCAATTAGTGTAACTTGTCCAGGGATATTTATTTATTTATTCGTGATAAAAAAAAAACTATCCTATTTGTTAATCCAGATTATTCATGTGTGCCGAATTTCATGAAAATTGGTTATGATTTTTTTACGTGAAGGATTAACAAACAAACATACAAAAGAAAAAGAAACACATATGCTAAAAAAGTCCAAAGTGTCAAACTTCATATGAATTTATTTGGTTGTATGATTACCATGGAAAGGTATTTTTTTAATGAAATAACTAGGTAGTGAACGTGATGCAAATTTGGGCTGATAATTTTCCTTTTTATTCAAAAATAAGTATACTTAATAAGACGTTGATATTAATTTAAATACACAGAAATATTTGCAAATTTAAAAATAAGCTATCCATCTATAAATCATAAAAATAATTACTCGAAGTAGCAAGTACTTTTTGATTTAATTTTTCAAAATATTATATGCAAGTTTTGAGCGTGTTATGTTTATAGATATGTCTATTTTTCCCCATGTTGGTTCGTGCTCCTTTGCAGAATAAACGATTTGCCATCCTGCCAGGCATCTCGTAAAAGATAAGCATAGGCTTACCGTCACTAACACCGTGATTTCTGACTAGGTGGGAGAGTTTCGCAGCGACTCCTCTTACCTATTCCTGCCGCTACAAAGTCAGTGATTGCCGTTGACGCATTTCGGTTCGGAGGATAAGGTAGGTAAGGTTCGCTCGAGGCCTAATGTCCCGGCTTCAGATTGGCAATGCACCATTACCACCTTTAGTGTCTCTAGGCGGCGTGAGCTTCTTACCTTCAGGAAATCTTTCTGCTTATTTGCCTTCCAATATCATAAAAATAAAATATAAAAAAAACGACATCACAATATTTTGAGAAGAAGAGTCCGGTACAATGTAGTGAAATTTGGATTTGGCGACAGTTCTTTCTAAGGGATGTAACCTTCAGTAGTAGTCTATAGCTTCATGATGGTTACAGATTTTGGACAAATAAAGACAACATTTAAATAAGTGACAGCAGCGCCCAAAATTTTATCTGGCAATTGAAGAATTGGCTCTAAACTAATTCTATTAAATGAGTTGCTCATTTCTGAGACAAAAAGTTGTATAGACATTCAACTAAACAAACAAGATATGAAAAAAAAAAAACGGAAAAATCAAATCTTATAGGACATGTCACGTGATTTACATAATATCTAATACATATAAATCTCGTGTCACAATGTTTGTCCTCAAAGGACTCCTAAACCACTTAACCGATTATAATAAAATTCGCACACCATGTGCAATTCGATCCAACTTGAGAGATAGGATAACTTACATCTCAATTTATAGCGGGCGAAGCCGCGGGTAACAGCTAGAACGTCTATATATTTGGATTTGGTTGTATTAATAATTTTATTTCAATATTTATTCAAGCACTAGCTGACCCGGCGTACTTTGTATTGATTGATATTACGAACAGTACTAACTAAAGTGCTGCTTTTTCTATTTTCCTAAATTTTTTGGGCTCTTCTTTTGATATGAATATTCTTCTGACATTAATTAACACACCAACATAGGTCAAGACCAAGGGAAATGAGATTCATTTGTGTTTATAAAGATTACTTTGTATTAATATTGCTTATTAACACACTAATGTAAAATTTGCTTACCTTGCGGTTATATCAATTTCTGAAAGTTATCATAGTAAAGTTATCAAACAAACAAGAGAGAAGCCGGTACATTAGAGTAAGTTTTTCGGAACCGACATCAGTTTTTTATTAGGAGTGTAACCTCCAGTAGTAGTCTATATCTTCACGGTAAACATACATAAGCGAGTCTCGCACACGCAAGAATCAGGCATACCCGGTAAGAAACTAAAACGAAAGAAGAAAGGAATTGAGAATTTCGCCACGGGACGTGAATTCTCAGTACCTCAAATGGTTAGAGCATTTGTCAGCTTGAGGCGAAAGGTTACTGGTTCAAATCTTATCTGGGGCGATTTTTTCTTTCTTTAAAATTTATAGATATTATTTACATAAAAACAGTCATCAGTTTTATCAGGTTATTGCAAAATTCGTCCAAACTCTGATTAAAATCATATTTCTAAGTCCTTTTCTTAAGCATTAATACTTTGTACAGAAGTAATATTTAAATTATGCGCTTCGGTTATATTCGTCAAGCTTCGGAAATCTGAGTATATTTTAAAGATTTCATATAGAGTTGTTGTTACGCATAATTAATAATTTCGCTTAAATTTAGATTAGTTCAGCCTATTTAAAAATAAAAGTATAAAGTGAAAAAAGAGTAAAAAGTATAAAGCCGAAACCCCATAATGTAAATAGTAGTACTGTACATACAAGTACATACAAATGTGTGTAAGCAACAACACCCATGCTTGCAGGGGTAAGAGTAGTAGCAGGTGATATTGTAACATATTTCCTTGTAATATGTACATCTTACTAACCTTGTAAATATCTCTGTTTTATTATCTTCTGTTCTACTATTCATATTAATTACTTGTAATACGTTCATATTTCTATCCTTATAAATATCTGTTTTTGACTATTTCTAATTTTGTGTCCATGATGATTGTTACTGTTTCTGTTTTTACTGTGTTTTTCACAGTTTTTCTCTTCAATAATCCTTTTAAATCACTGAAATACACTAAAATTTATAATATTTGACATCTTCAATGACACTAATGAAAGTTTGAAGATGTCAAATATATTTCCTTTTTAATACAAAAGAGGACGTTTAGGTGGACGTCAAATTTACATCGACCAATCAGATCGCGTAATTTTAAATTGAAAATTCCGGAATAGGTTGAGCCGGTATAAAAGGATGACGATCCAGCCATCTGGGCATTCTAATTCTGGCATAAGTCGACGGAATAAATAATAAGAAGAAGTTACGGAGGAACTGCTGCCTGCTACCTGGTGCTTGCTGTCTGGTGCCTACTACCTGGTACCTGCTGCCTGGTACCCGCTTCTCGGTGTTGGACCCGAAGACCCTGAACCGGCAGTAGCTGCCCCGCCGGTGTACTTCTCTGGCCACCTTCCCAGCTGCCCTCTTCTACTGCTGCTCCTGGCTGCTGAGGTAAGGTGCCAAGGGGTCCCCTACTCCAGCCGCGGAGGCCTATAGCAGCGGTCCTCTGTTCTCCTCTTTGTGCTCTCCTCCGTGCTGCGCTCCGTGCTCCGTTGACCTGTTTTCGAGCCACCGACGTATCCCACGCCCATCTATTTTCCTTTTTCTTTAGCCGGCAGAAACTTTTAGTGTACAGTGCACATACCCTTCCTGAGACTTTTATTTTAATTTTAAATATAGTGTAACATTTTCTATAAATTTTAAAGAAAGACAAAAATTCGCCCCAGACAGGATTTGAACCTGTAACCTTTCGTCTCAAGCCGACGAATGCTCTAACCAATTGAGCTACTGAGGATTCAAGTCCCGTGGCGAAATTTTTAATTCCTTTCTAACCCGTTAACGCGGGTAGTTATTTATGTCCTATATTCTTTCTTTAAAATTTATAGAAAATTTATCCCAAGCACAGGGCAAGTGCTAAAATAAAAATAGTGTAACATTGTTTAAATTTTTATTTAAAACTCCTCAAATCAACAGGATTCCCTACCAACAGCCAAACTTGAGCAAGTTTGACTGCTTGTTTGTTCATTTTTCTTTTAACATAATGGTGGGTGGTAAGCTAAGCCCCACTACGTTACAATATTCCTATATTTCTTTTAAGATTAAATAAAGTATATAAAACATACTCAGAATAATAAACACTTGACCCTTCCATTTCTCTTCTTTAGATTGAAGACTCAAAGTATGAAATCAATCAATTTCCGATCATACATCTTGTGGCGAAATATAAAGAAGATTGTACTTGCGGCAGTATCTTTAGGACTTCGGGTAAAGTTTACCGAAATAAATATTCAACAACCCCCTACTCTTTGATGGTATTATTATGGCTAATTTTATTTTTGATCCGACTTTGAAAAAATGAGGAGGTTATACGTTTGACTCCTATATTGTTTGTGCATGGTAATTGATATCTCCATCGTTTCTTAATCAATTTAATATTTTTTTATATGAAAGAGTGCGACCGAGACTAGATCTGATGATGAAGTCTCAGAGAAATAAAAAAAAATCATAATTTTTGTTTGTCTAAATATCTTACCTATTGAAATCGAAGTCGTTTTTTGGCAGTATGACTGCTTTAAATTATTTACTGACGCTCTCACTAAAACAAAATGAATCACGGTTGCCTATTGTTTTGCCCGCTTATTGTACTAAATCTCATTAAATACATCTTCCCATTCTGGAGATGCTGCACTTCCACTTGCTCTTCCACTTGTTGCTCATAACTTGTCAAGGAGGCATTGGATCTATTCTACCCAGTGGACACGGAACAATACTTTTGGCGTTTGTAAAATTAATATAAATACAATAGTTAACACACCTGTTGCTTTAATTTATATTGTAATAACTGTTATCAAAAGTTAAATAAATGGTTGGAAATACTACTTTAACTACATTTTTTGAATAATGCGTTTGTGATCTCGAAATCAAAATGACTTCCTAGGGAGTGCTAAATATCTAATTTGACCACCGCCTTACCTATTCCTGCCGCCATGACGTGTTCCGGTTCGGAGAGTAGGGTAGCCGGTAAACTTACTTTTGCTCGAGGCCTAACATCCTGACCTCAGGTTGGCAACGCACTATTAATATCTTTGGTGTCTCTAGACGGCGTGAATTTCTTACCTGAAAAAAAATATTTACGCCCGTATCAAAAAGACGTAGTCAGAGGCACAACCAGGGCACTCACGTCTAGCCAAAGACATGAAGTCCCACAATGTGATAGCTGGCAAGACTATCGCCAACCGGGAATTAGAAAATTCATTTTATTGACCGACCCGGGAATCAAACCCGGGACCTCTTGAAGTCAAGTCCAACACCAGAACCGCTAAACCACAAAGGGATCCACGAAACCGCATAAAATCTTCGGGCCCAGAGCCAAATGTTTTTCTACGGTGTTGCGAAGTGAAAACACCTGATCCGTACATCCTCTTTCAGACCTGAAACCGTCTTGAGCCTCCGACAATATTGCATTGGACAACCCTTGCATCCTCCTTGCATCTATTTTTTCATACACTTTTTATGCTCAGCTGTTTAGTTATGACCATGTAGCTTTTACAGTCCATACGTGAACCCTTGCCTTCATACAAGGGCACGATGACCGGATGCCGCCAGTCTTCGGGTACTCTGCCAGTCTTCCACTAAGTTTTATCATCTCAGCTGTAACTACACATATCTATAGATAGTTTTAAGTACGAGTATCTCTTAAACCTAGACACAATTTACAAATAACACTTGTAGTTTCCACAATTCAAATTACCTGGTGGAAATATTAAATTGTGAAAAGTATAAGTCTTATTCATAAAATGTGTCTCGAATAGAATTCCACTGTCGCCGACGAATATATCTTTGATATTCTGTATAGAAATTACAGAATTTAAAAAGAAAAAAAAAATTTTTGTTATAAATTGCACTAGTTGCCAATATTATGTAACAACAGAGATTAAATTTCGTTCAAAAAGTGGGTTACTTAAATAAGTGTGGCCTTTTTTTGATAATTGTATTTACTGTGGATACTTGATGTTTCCAAATTTTTTTTATTGGAAAGACTATTACTTTTTATTTTTAATACTAATAAAAAGATTAATTTTGAAGACGGCTTTGTATAGATTTTGAACATTACCTTAAAAATGATTCGTTTGTATTTTCTAAATAGTAGAATGTATAATTGCAAAATGAACAGAAGCACTCCCTCTGACATATCGTGCTCTGTATAAAACTGAAGCCTGTTACAGACAAGCGACCTGCAGCGAGCTCACAAAGGAATTCTATCTAAATTGAAAAGAGAGAACAAAAGATATATTGGACATGAAACTACATAGATGAACTTCTACTGGATATCTGTTAAAACACATTATAAAATGTAGTCTACCAGCCTTGTCTGTCTGTTTGTTGGAGATAAACTCAAAAATACTAAAAAAAATGCATACCATTTTATTTTGTTTAATTTTCAAAAATTATTCGTGAGTTCTGTAATTAGTTTGCAGTTTTCATTGCAAACGCTGTAAAAATGATTGTTCTTTTTTCAAAGATCTATAATATATTCCGTACATATACTCTATCTATACGTTAAAGATTATTTACTATACCTGTTTCAAGTTTTGTTTTACCAAAATGATCATCAAAATAATGTAGTGAAGACAAACGTTGTCCTGTCATAACTATGAATATTGTTTTTTTCCATGTGATTCTTCTTTTGGCAATGACAGAGTAAAAAAAGAATCGTTTCATCCTGATAACAACTAATGTACCAAAAAAGAATTAGCAAAATTGGTCAATCCGTCCAGGCGTGATGCTATGATCCCCGAACCCCGAGATAGAGTGTTGTCGGGGTTAGTAAATATTTTTAATTATGTAATTAAGTTAAACAAATAAACTTATATTATAATCGTGGTCAAAAAAGTCAATGTTGTTTAATATACAAAGTGAAATCAAAGACGCCATGTGTCTCTAATGGCGCACTGGGCCATAAGCGTTACTCCTGACATCAGCTGTGGACGTAAAATTTCCCCTCGTCTTGAACATTCCGTTTAATAGATGTAGAGTTCAAATATTAACCTTGTATTGGTAATACGGAATTAGTATTTTTTACGGTACTATTACTGTATTTATCTATCTATACTTATAACAAAACTTTTATTTTAACCTACTCAAAAGAAGAAGGAGATTCTCAATTCGACTGTTTGTTTTTTTTGTTTGTTTGTTACGCGATTACTCCATCAACAACCACCCGATTTTGATGACTCTTTTTAGAACTAGATATATCTAATAAATTTGTAGTCTGATATAAGCGACCAATTTACAAATAGCAGAAATTAAGTTGAGTTTAGTAAAGTGAAAGAAAAAAAATCAAAAACATTTATTTCAGTACTAATTTACTATAAAATGTGGGTAGTTGATAGAGTCCCCTTTTGAATACGAGGTACGCGACACCGATCTTCCATTGCATAAATATATAAGCTTAAGCTAGGTGCACACCGGGTTAAGTTTTTAAACAAAATTAAATGTAAAATAAATTATAGAAAATGTGACAGTATCATCAACAAAATTTATAGGTGTGTTTGTTTGTGTGTGTGAATGCGTGCGTGCGTGCGTGCGTGCGTGCGTGCATGCGCGCGTGCGTGCTTGCGTGCGTGTGTGTGTGTGTGTGTGTGTGTGTGTTTGTGTGTGTGTGTGTGTGTGATCATTATCTCTCACATCTAAGACTGTAAGTTAATATATAGGAATATTAGCTTGTTTTTTTTAATTTTTTGGCAGAATTTGAAGAAATAAATCCACTTCGAAATCGGTCCGATAAAAAGTTATGATGAAGCAGAGACGCGTAGAGACACAGCAAACTTACATCCTTCCAATTTGCCAATGGTGGCTAAAAATTTGCAATCTCAATTAACCGTATCATGGAACAAAAGTGGAAATTCAGAAAATTATTTTCCACCAAAAATGTTTCATGTAAAATGTTGCTAGGACGACCACATAAGTGTTGCCCTGTGAAGAAGATATCAGATCTCATGTAGAACCAAACTTCTGAATCTACAAGGCCTAATTCTACCGACCCTAACTTCACAAATTCTACACATTAAAAATGTATGTCTCTGCCGTTTCGCTACTGTTGTGCAAGTCACGCAAATATTTGCATACTTTCTGAAGTAAGTAACGAAACAGCTAAGTTGTATATTTTTACTGATAAATGGAATTTATGAAGTGAGAATCGGTAGGTAATTGGTGTAGATTTAGAAGCTTAGCTCTACTTGAAATCTGAAATCTTTTTCAAAAGGCAAACTTATGTAATTGTCTTGGCAACATTTTGCATGAAATGTTTTTGTTGGCATTTCAGTTGTTTTTGTAAGATGCTAGGCAGTCTTTTTCAATCTAGAGAGTGCTACTTAAGCTTTTCCACAAGAGAAAGTGGATGAACCAATATCAATGAGAGCATTATTCAAACTTAGACTTAGATTATTATTTGTGGAGATATTATTATTAATATATTGGAAAAATCTTCCCTGTCTTGTAAATTTTTCAATATGTTTAAATCATATAATTTACAAAATTTATTCTTGGAACCCACTAGATTAATGGCCACTAGTGCTACTTGCTTAGATAACATTTTTATTTTTTACAAATATATCACCAGTTAGATGTTCAGTTATAAATGAATTAGATTCTTATCACTGTGGTCAATTAGCTATTGTTCCTATGAAAATTAAGAAATCTCAAAAGAATTATATTGCTTTTAATTATTTATTTCGTTATTTAAATTAATTAACACCGAGCATAATAAAGTAATCATACATAGGAACATATGTATAGAAAAACGGGCGTATTTCAGTAAGTGGGCAACAACCGGTATATTAATAAGTAGAAAACGGTTATTTGATTTATATTATGAAAAATCGTACAACCATAGCATTGAATTTAACAACTATGGTAAAGTATATTCAAAATTGTTTAAATAATTTTTGTTCCACTGCTAAGTCTATGTATTTGAAAAACATTATTAAAAGATCCAATAACCAAATCAAGGCCACGTGGAATATTATAAATACGGAAACCGGTAAATGTCAAACTATTAATGACGGATTTGAATTAAATATAGATGGATGTAGTGTTAACGAGGATATGAAAATAGCCATAGAGTTTCAATAATTATTCACATAAATTCCAATTGAAATAACTAAGACTCTTTGCTCATCTTATATTATTCCAGAATCAATATTGAAGCAATCTGTAACTGAATGGATCAAAGCTTTTGAATTTACCCATGTCGATACGACAGACGCAATTAAAGCTTTTAAGTCACTACAAACTAAGAAAACGTCAAACTTGTTGGAACATTCTGTTAAAACGATTGCGTCAACAATTTATGATATTGCACAAATGTGGGTCATTATATTTAACCGCTGCATATCGATTGGTGTATTTCCTGACCTACTGAAACAAAGGAAGGTAGTGTCTTTATTTAAATCGGGTAACACTTCTGACCCTACAAATTTTCGACCTATTTCAGTTTTGCCTACACTTAGTAAAATATTTGAAAAATTAATACTCAATCAGTTGTTAAATCACGTCAGTGTTAATAAATTGCTACATAATAAACAGTTTCGATTTACCAAAGGTTGCTCAACCGTTGATGCAGGGGTGGAATTCTTAAAAAACGTATTTGAAGCCTGGAAGAACTTGTATGATGCATTAGGTGTATTCTGTGATCTCTCTAAGGCTTTCGACTGTGTTCATCATGATACTTTGGTCAGAAAACTACGCTTTTACGGAATTAAGAACAAAGCTCTTGATGTCATGATCTCATACTTGAACAATAGAGTTCAGTGGGTCAAAATAAATGGTAAAACTTCTTCGGGTTCTGCGGTTACGATTGGCGTACCACAGGGCTCTATTCTTGGTCCATTTCTGTTTCTTGTATATATAAATGACTTACCT
>NJDC01011324.1:46651-67005 GCA_002245475.1 Calephelis virginiensis | reverse complement strand
AATTGTGCTAACGCAGGAGCATTAAATTTGGCACACTTATAGTTTATATTATGTGTAGGAGAAGTGCAGAACGCTAATATTTTCCAATAAAATGCTTATAAAGTACATTAAATCAATAAATAAAACATTACCCTCATTACCATGCATTTGACACACACAAACAAATATATTGATGATAACGATAAAAGATCACAGATGGCGCACTAAAAAGTTTAGAAACAAAGTAGTTGGTCTTGAGAAATGAAGATGGCGTTCTTATTAACAAGATATTAAAATTTATTAAGGTCGAATTTCTACCACTGGGTGACCACTAGTACATAAAAATGCTTAATTTGCATATGTTTATTTATTTAAATGGCATATTTTACTTGCTGATGCTGTGCCACTAAAATAGGTGAAGTTAGTTGAACCCAACGTGAAAGTGAGCTGATCGCAGTCAGTTGTATCAGTCGTGGTTGTGTTGCGAACAGTTATAGCCGCAGATGAATATCAAGTAGATTGCCGCTACTGTGTATGTGAAATTGGGTTTTATTTTGAAGTAAGTGTATTATTTTTTAAAGGTGTCGGTTTTTGGCGTAACTCCATTTTATATTTAAAAACACAAACTTGTATTGTTGGTTTTTGAAAAATATGTTTTATATTATTATTGACTTAATACAAAATAACTTATTGAGTAATATTATTTCAGTTTTTTATAACTAAGTAACGTTAAATGGCGAGGTCGCATTTTTGTTAAACTTTTTTTAATTAAAAGTGTCATTTTTATTGAAACATTTAAAGTTTAAATTTATAAATACTAGTTCAATATAAAATATTTTGTATTAAGTATTTATTTAAGGTCATATTTATTTAAAGTTTAAATTTATAAATACTAGTTCAATATAAAATATTTTGTATAAAGTATTTATTTAAGGTCATATTTAAATTACAAGTCGTAGCTTAACCTGGCTTTGTATATTGTAATATTATATTCGTAATGAATTACAAATATTAGGTATGTATCAAATTTGGTTTAGCAATTTAGCGAAAAATGATAGAGATAAAGTAAAGGCCAATTGCGAATCTATTCACACGTGATTGGTTCCATAGTAAGAAGCATTTAAAATTGGGGTATAGTAGGTAAATAGCAAGTAGATAAGTATGTACAAAGATTCCTCATATTTGACTAGATGTCCCTAAATATCATCGGGAATCCATATATTGACGATTAAGAACAAAAAATAGTTTTCAAAACCTGTCTCACTTTTAATAACTTATCGATTCTGTGGCTGTGACAAACGGACATACAAACAGACGGACATGTAACATTTATAGAGGTTCCATGCTTTGAAATTTAGCTACAGAACAAGTGATTTTTAAAAAAGAATATTCTTATGCTACTCGTTTATATACATATAAAAATGAATTCCTATTTTCGCGTGGTCATTGCATTACGCCTAAACCCATGGATCAATTTTGCTAATTCTTTTTGTGTTTATTTATTGTCAGAAGAAGGTTTTTATGAAGAAAAAGTCAAGTCAAGTCAAGTATCTTCACGCCCATATCCCCGAAGAGGCAGGCAGAGGCACAACCAGGGCACCTACGACTAGCCGAAGATACTAAGTCTCACAATGTGACAGGTGGCAAGGCTATCGCCAACCGGGCACATATCCTATCCCAAGCAACAATTTTTTTTATTACAAAATTGGAAAAACCCAATTTTCTTTTTGTTGCCCGACCCGGGATTCGAACACAGGACCTCATGCAGTCAAGTCCAACAACTGAACCGCTAGACCACAGAGACCACAGAAAAAAAACTAGGAATATTGTAGGAATTTTCAATACAGAATGTCAGTAGTAATGTCAAGTGATACGAAGTCTGTCAGGTATCTACCTAGTTTAAAATATTAATTGATGATTAATAACTAATATAGTTAAGGCCCCATACTTAGTCAGCCAGAAGAGCCAATCAGCGCACTCCCCCGTTCAATGATTACTGTGAAATATTGCGCTCTAAAGTAAATGTCTTAAGCGCCAAATCACTATTTTTGACACTATAAAAGTAATTTGAAAAAAATATAAAAACTGAAACAGTTATCTTTTAGGTATAATAGTTATCTATGTTTATGTTAAATCTGGTGTCGATATTTTCATAATTGAAGTAGAGAGATGGGTTTTGCTTTCAAAAAAGGGTTAACTTTTTGTTTTTTTTCTATCGAGCAAAGTGAAATGAATTGTGTTTTGGAAACACTAGTCTTATAAAGCATATTAATGTTAATCTTGTGTATTTTTGTCGCCAAGATCCATAATTGCTTTGTATGAAAAAAAAAACAGTATATTGCTGACGTATTTTAGCATACATGGCCCCTTAAGTTACTATTTTAGTCGACCAATTTTTTGAATTTTAACCGAGTTGAAAGGAGGGTTGTCAATCCGACTGTATGTTTTTTTTGTATCTTACGCGATTACTCCGTTAATAGCCAACCGATTTTGATGTTTCTTTTTTAGAAAGATAGGTCGTGATTTCAAGGTGGTCTCTAATCTGTCAAGTAGTAGTCGACTGCTTTAAACTTATTAATGCATACATTTTTCACCGACCTCAACGACCACAGCAGTGATAAGCATATAACCTGTACCTACTATTAGGATTTTGATAAAATGTATGTGGGAACATTTTGAAACCATTTGCTATCATTCGAAAAAAGTATTAACAAATCGTGACGTGGTGTCCAATGATATAGCTGGAGTTGGTTTTAGTAGTTTTGTTGCGTTTAATACGTATGTAATTTTAATCGACTTTAAAAGGGAGGAGGTTGACAATTCGACTGTATGTTTTTTGTACATATGTTTCTTACGCTACTACTCGGCCAATAAGGAACTGATTTTAATGTTTCTTTTTCTGGTGGTTAGGTTATGATTTTAAGGTAATCCCATGTAAATGTGATCGCTATCTGATTAGTGGTTTTCGTGATATGTTGTCGGCTAGGTACCTGAAAATTTATCCAAGGGCACACTGCCGGATATGAATTTGATTGATTTTGGTGACATTTGTATGAGACTATTTTGGCTTTTTGAAAAAAACTCAGATAAGTATTGAAATTGCAGATATTTTGCAGTTTTTAGCTTAACTTATTGTGTTATTTCTAGTATTTGAGTAAAGTGAAAGTGTAGAAGTGATTTTATGTATTGTCTAATCATCATCTGTAGATACTTTCGATGCTATTGCTCTTACATTAACTTAGGTAGGTATATCTTTAAAAATATAATGAACATTAACATAAACTTTTGCCCGCGAATTTATACACCCGTTATAGTAACTTTTAGTGGTAAGTGATGGGAACAAAAGATTTTCCCCAGTAAAAGGTATCCGAAATATTGAGCCGAACTAGCTATAACTACTAATTGCAATACAATAGGTATTAATCCGTTTAGTAGTTTTTACGCATAAAATGTAAACTGACACAGACAAAAAAACACATCCACGTTTCGTGTTCTGTACCTATCTTGTGTAAAATAAAAAAATAATCATTGTGATTTAAAAATATTTCATGTAGACTCAGAGCAATAAAAAAGTATTACTTTTAATGTTATTGGAATGTAGATTTAGTTTTATTATTTATGTTTATTAAGATAAACATTACTTCCTTATTTTTGTCATTTCATAGGAGCTCTCTGAATTTCTTTTATGAATTTTCGTAGGGTGATCATGTTATAATTCGTAGGATTACCTACTCTTGAATCTCGATAACATACGAATTGGAAATTGGAATCGTATATGCACTTTAAGGTACCTTTGAAAACAGTACTAGCAGATTATTAACATTTAGTTACTAATAAATTCAACGAATCCGATAAAATAATGTATTGTTTATTATTAACTTAATAATTCGCCAGTATTGTGTTCAAGAGTACCTAAAATGACAAACTCGATTCCAATTCAATATTGCATGAATCGAGGTTCAAGAGTAACCTGGTGATAGATTTTAATCGATATTTTATAAGACACGTCACAAGAATCGCATATACGGTCAATGCGAAATAAACATTTTCTATCTCTATTTCAAGTCCAGTTTTACCACCTGTGAAACCAGTTACGAATCTTTAAGAAAAGAGTCTACTTTCTCCTTATAGTCTGTGCGTCCGTGAGGCGATGGTCCTTTACCCTTAAGTGACCCACTAGCCCGTTTACCTCCTCTTTAATAAAATTATCTATTTAATGTTAATAAATCCTAAATAAAACGTCTAAACAACTCAGCAGCTGAGACTTGAGAGTGCTTGTTTATATAAGCAATTATAACTTTTACCGTTTATAACAAAAGTGTGAAATAGAAACGGTTTATTTGTGATGCTCTATACAGTCTAACATTATTTTTACGATTTACGATTTAATATTAACCCAACCGAAGAATATTTATTATTTTTATAGCACTCGAAAAAGTTTATTCTCGCAGATAGTGATTTATGTAGATTCTGTATTTATCAAAATCAAAGTAAATATACATCGAATGGAATGCATCAAGTCTAGCCAAACCCACATGTAAACTAATGTACTTACAGCAAAATAAAAAAAAAGATTGCCACTGTGGTCTAGTGGTCCGGTGTTGAAGTTACCTGCATGAGGTCCGGTTCAGGTCTCAAGTGTTACACTATTTATAATTCAATAACGGCTACACCGATTTGGCTGAAAATTTATGAGGAGATAGCTTAGAACCATAAGGAGAATGACATAGGGTATATTTTATCGCGTTAAACAGCGAGGAAACTAGGAAAAACAACATTTTAATTTGTCCCATCCAAACTGAAAAGGGGAAACGAAGTTCAATGGAACAGATAGTTTTCTTATTAAAATAACTTCGCCCGAGATTGTGATGTGATGATAAGTGCCTGTTTTGTCACCTACATATTAACTTCAGCTAAACGTGGATGATGTTTGTACATCTGCCTACATAGAGGGATAGTACCTATGCGTCGTGGTTCAGTAGGGCTACTCTTGAATCTCGATTTCATGCAAATTAGAATCGAATATGTCATTTTCGGAACTTTTAAACACAGTAGTAGCGGATTGTTAACATTTATTTCCAAAAACATTGAAATCGAAAATAAAACGAATTCAATAAAATAATTTATACTTTCACTAGTATGGTGTTTAAGAATATTATATTCGACTCCGATTTCTAATTTGAATTAAATCGAGATACAAGTGTAACCATACAGGCCATCGTTCAACAGGATCTTGCCTTTCGTAAATCCGGTTATATTACATAGTTAATTTATTAGATCTTGTAGGACTGCAATCACTTGCAATAAATAGATATAGTCTAAGATTCAACTCCATTTATTGTAGTCATTTGTTATTTAATTTAATAACGATTTTTTTTATTTTAAATGAAAACCACTTTAGCTAAGAAATTAGAGATAAAGAGATTTTGAAAGGCTAGTTTTTGTGACCCTCACCTCTCAGGTTTTTCCGTTCGGATCCCTTACCGTGAGTTTACGGCTTGTCAAGTTTATTATACTCGCTACTGACTCTGTAAAATATTTGTATGAAAACTCTGAACAGCGCCTCTATTGGTAACTAAAGGAAACATATTTTTAGACCTAAAGTGTCATAGATTTCGACACGTAACTTACCGAACGTAATTTAATTTTCATGGTAAAGGCTCCATTTTTAACAAACTATTACGATGCTTATTCAATTGTGACCGAAAACAACTATGCTACTAACTAAAATAAAGAAACAACTTTTGTACAATACAGAAATGCTAAATCAAAAGTTTTTGATTTTCCAGTATTTTTTTTAAGTATTAATTTTCTTATTATTGATAGTTAATATAATTTAAAACATATTATCTACACACACACGCACAATCACACATTCACTTTTTGAATGGTTTGATATTTAAAATATCTACTTAATTATGAATAAATATTTCTGGTTAAATGAATTTTACTTTATTTATTTATTTTACACTTTATTGTACACGTAGTAGAGAATTGACAGCGAGAAAATACAAATATAAATATTGTACAAAAGGCGAGCTTATCTCTAACTTACTTACTTGCTTTTACTTTTCATTTATAATAACACCCCACTATTAAAATCATTTTTTATAATTTATGATAATAATTTTGAGTCCATGTGCACTAATCCTAACGAATTCCGTTATGCAACTAAAGTTCAGTTGTGACATTTTCTGTTGTGATCTCCTTAGTGATCTCTCCTTAGATCTCTACAAAGCGCAAAAAAATGGTCCATACCCATATAGCTTTTAATCCAAAACGTTGCTAATACTTTTGAAAATTAAATAAATCACGGTGGGACTTTTTTGTACATCTACAAAAAGGTCCACCAATTCTTATGACTTATTAAGAACAAAATACTAGGTAAACCCATTCTACCTTTTTATCACAAAGTTATTTGAACTGTTAACAGTCTTTTTTTATAATATTGGAAGGCAAACAATTAGACGGATTTCCTGATGGTGAAGAAATTCACGCCGCCTAGAGACACCAAACGTGGTAATAGTGCGTTGCCAACCTGAGGCCGGGATGTTAGGCGTCGAACAAAAGTAAGTTTACCGGCTATCTTACCCTCCAAACCGGAACACGTCATGACGTTATGGCGGCAGTAATAGGTTAGGTGGACTAATCCGGGTGAGTCGCTGCGAAACTCTACCACCTAGTCAGATATCACGGTGTTAGTGACGGTAAGCCTATGCTCGCCTTTTACGAGCTGACTAGCAGGAAGGCTGATGGTAGTAGTAGTAGTATCTTCACGCCCATATCCCCGAAGAGGTAGGCAGAGGTACAACCAAGGCACCCACGACTAGCCGAAGATACTAAGTCCCACAATGTGATAGGTGGCAAGCCTATCGCCAACCGGGCACATTTCCAGTCTCGACCAACATTTTTTTTTATAAGAAAATTGGAAAAATCCATTTTTCTTTTTGTTGGCCGACCCGGGATTCGAACCCGGGACCTCATGCAGTCAAGTCAACACCCAGACCGTTAGGCCACAGAGGCGATCTAGAGGTCTATTCTGCAAAGGAGCCCGGATCAGCACGGGGAAAAACCGCATCTTACCGTCTTATGACTTATTAACAATAAATTACTAGGTAAACCCATTCTACCTTTTAACAGTTTTAACTACAAAGTTATTTGAACTGTTCACAGTCTTACATTTTATCGAACTAAAACTATTACTTACAATAGACATTTCATGCAAAATAAGATAACTTCTGTTTTGTTTTCACTTGATACTCGCAGCCTACCGCACAATGAGGTTGGCTTGAATAAATGTGTGCAAATATATGTAGATATTTATATGTTTTAACAATCTGTTTGATGCGCTGACAATAGCTCCCCATATTTGGATCGCCTATTGTAAAGTTTAACTATATGGTTCGGTATTCCACCAGGAAACTTGCGGAGGTATTGTGTACGCTGTCTGGTGTCAATACATGCCGTTTCCGAACCATCCCTCTTTTAACCAACTTTAAAAAAGTAACAGGTTTTATATTCAACATTTGTGTCGATTGCTCCGTCATGTGTGAACCGATTTTAATGTTGTATTACTTATTTGGAGTACAGTACTGTCGGGGTTCTGATGTCTGGATCTGATCATCGGTTTTCAGGCAAACCCAGGAAAATACTAAATTTTCCGTGTATATAGACGACGTAACATTGAAATGGAAGTCGGGTTTTCGCAGTTTTACTAAGCTTAAATTATTCCTTATACAGGGTTACATCTGAACCACTAGCCAAATTTTGGAAAACGGTTTGGAATCGGTAACACTTTCGTTCTATGAAAAATTAAAAAAAATAAAATTTTTATCGAACGCAAAATTCAAGATGCATGGTTATAATGTAAACAAAGCATGAAATTGACTCCCATTGACCGCAGTCGCATTCTCAGGCTGGTGACGTCATGATTAGTACGACATAGCTTGACAAGTGAACCATTTTCGCGGACTGTTTTAAATGAATGTGTATATTTATATTATATTTTGGTAATAATATTTAAAATGCATCCACTTAAGCGAGCCCTTTATATTAAATTGTGACTGGTCCTTTCAAAGTGACCCTGTATAAAAAAAATCCTTTAGTCATCGTGTCCCCCAACGGGTGGGCTTAATTTTCTAATTCCTTTTATATTGTACTAGTTATTGTTAAGAGAAAGATTCTATGAAAAATACGTGTAAATTTATTTTTATTCAATATCGTAGTTAGGACGTCTGTCTGCTCTGTAGTTACAAGTTTTTTCTAAATTCTATGTTTATTATTTAAACAGATAGACAGAAAGACAGTCAGACATTTTAATTCATAATATAATAGTATGGATAAGTATATAGATGTCATAGGAAATATCGTGTTCGTGTCTTGTACTAATCTAGTCTTTCAACATGTAACTATCAAGGCGAACAAGGAATAGCCACGCTTGCAGTAAAACCGTTCTGTTATATAATTTTAAACATTCAAACACATACGAATAAATTAAAAGTTGATAACCCCGTAACCGTCCAGCTGGAATTGCTGGTATTTTAGGCTGGCTATATTCTATACATATTCTCATGGTTTTGGAAAACACACTCGTAGCATTATTTTCTGGAAGTAAGATAGAATAGACTATGCTGGTTACCACTTTCCGTCCCGATGAGTTGTCATATAACCATCAATTATTCCCCAGCCAGGCAGATCGTAAAAGGCGAGCATAGGCTTACCGTCACTAATACCGTGACATCTGACTTGGTGGTAGAGCAGTCGCAGCGACTCGTCCGGATTGATACCACCGCCTTACCTATTTATGATGTCATAACACAAACACTGACGTTAGTTCTAAATAAAATTATTTAATCCGCCAAAAATGTATACGTATTATGGCGTAACGAAACAGGCAAAATAGTGCGCTAAATATGAATTGGACTTACCGGAAGCTAAAACTCCCAAATGTATCCAGCTCCATACAACACACACCACTAAACTGTGTTATTAGCACCAACAATACACACATTACTAAAAACTCAACGTACGTTTCGCTTCGTAACCGAAGCATGAAGCACTGACGTCAGTGTTTGTGTTCCGGTTCGGAGGATAAGAAAGTAAGTATACTTTTGCTCGAGGCCTAACATTCCGGCCTTAGGTTGTCAGCGCACCGTTATCACCTATGGTGTCACTATTCGGCGTGAATTTCTTACTATCATCAAAGACAATACTAATCTCTGCTATCATGAAATCAAAACATTTTAACAGTTTTACAAATATCTAAGCGTTTTTTCCAAACTTCTGCGGCTTGATTTGAGTACTTACTTGTTTTCCTTTTTTTTGTTCTGCGCAACTAATGTTTTATCATCATTTGTTTTGTCTTTGGTATGATAATATAATATATTATTATATATTATATAATAATTTCATATATACATATATAATATATATGTATGTATGAAAAAAAGTATGTAATGTAATAATAAAATAATTCCGTGTAATTTTTATTATTAAATTGTGTGTGTGTGTGTGTGTGTGTGTGTGTGTGTACACTGTGCGTGTGTGTGTATGTGTGTGTGTGTCTGTGCGTGTGTCTGTGTGCGACTTTTTTTATTAAAAAGCTGACGTTACCTAGATGGTTCTCAATTATAGTGCAAGGAGATCTGTCCAGGCGTTCAAGGTCATCAGCTCATTTGCATCTTGTTTGTAAGCATCGAAACGGATTTTAGACGCACTATGGATATTGATTTTACTTTTGAACATTTGTGGGACTGAACAGTTAAAACATTAACGAATACTGATACAACTGAGCTAATCTGATGATGGAGTTTGAAGATAAAACACGTAATCCTGGGGGCTGATTGTGTAACTCAGTTGCCCACTCAAAATAGAAAAGTGTACATCAGATAGCTGTTAAGTGACGTGTTTTATATTTGGTATCTCCAGTGACCAACAGAAATACAAAAGAGATAGCAAACACAAATGACGTTATTTGATGTACACTTTTGTAGTTTGAGTTGACAACTGAGATACATAATCACCCCCCTGGTTCGCCTACTGATAGACATTATATTATAGAACATAAGATTCGTCTTAAACAGGCCTATTCATATTTTCTAATGACTAAGGCACAAGGACCTGATGAATGAACTGGAAGGTGACTGATGGATTATAGATACAAAATTACGGTACCAATTACTTATGTTTCGTAATATTTGCAGTTAATAAAGCAAATCTAAAAGAGAGGTGTTGTAAGTTAGATCTCTGTGTGTGTGCGTGTGTGTATGTGTGTGTCTGTTTGTCTGTGGCATCATAACTTTTAAAGGGACGGACTAATTTTAATGCGGTTTTTTGCTGACAGTTGACGTGATCGAGATGGTTCTTAGCTATACATTACGTATATCTTCTTATACTAAGGTCTTCTTAGGTCTTATCTTGTAATAAAAATAATAATTTAAGGATAACTGTTGTGTTAGTTATTGTCAAAAGATGGTACCATACATAAAAAAATGTAAGTTTAGTGGTAGATTTAATGGTAGAGTTTCGCAGCGACTCGCCCGGATTGTTACCACTGCCTTTGACCTATTCCTGTCGCCATAACGTCAGAGCTTGACGTCGATATGCTCCAATTCGGAGGATAAAGTAAAAGTAAAGCCGGTAAACTTGCTTTAGCTCGAAGCCTAACATCCCGGCCTAAGGTGGTCAACGCACCATTTTGGTGTCTCTAGGCAGTAAGAATTTCTTACTCCCAGGAAGAGAATTTCTTCTGCTTGTTTGCAAACTTATTAAAAGTGGTTTTCCTGAAAAAATACTAGACACATTATTTTTTTTATTAAAAAAATGTTTTGTCCATTAAAAGTTGTAATTTCAAGATTATAAGAATTTTATCATCATAAATATGTCGAAGCCAGTTACTTTCACGGGATTGGGTATTGGAAAAAAATATGTCAACGTATACGCTGTTTTATTACAAAACGTTTATATAATATGTTAGTTTGACAAAAATCCAAAAACGGAGATATTATTTTTAAAAAAATAATTTAAAATATTTGGTTCATGATTTTGTAGGCAACTCCTTTTCAAAACACCCTAAATTTATTATAAAATTTGTTTCATTCTATTATCAGCTTGGTGTAGGTCAATGTAGGTTCGGATCTTCTACAATAATTATCTCCATTTTTTCGAACCCAGATTTTTTGTGTAAAATATCAAATTATTGCCAGACTCAAATAAATGATCAATCAATTTGCATGACTTTTTGATGTAAACATGTTTTCTCCTGACTTTAAACATTGATTTAAACCCGAAAAGAATATAAATTCTCTCAAATGTTTAGTTAAGAACTTTACGATTGAAATTGAAATAACAATTCAAATATTTTTATTTTATTTTTATGGCAAAAGACAGCGAACAAGCATGCGACTCCTCCGATGGTAACCGTAACATCTATAGACACCATAGATGGTATAGGTGCGTCGCTGTCTTACGGCCTTGGTGTCAATTGTAGAGGTACTACCCACCCTACCGTCCGGGCAGGAAAATGATATAATTATGGCGGTAGAAATAAATAAGAAGGGGGATCTCTACCGGGGCAAGTTGCTGTATAGTGATCTATCATATTCTACCACAAGTGATCTTTTTGGTAATGACCCGTTTCGCCTTGCTCGCCTTTTATGAGCTGCCAGGCAGGATGGCAGATGTTCTATTCTAGAAAGAGGCCCCTTACCAACACGGAGAAAACCTCGACTCAAGTGTTGTATGACCTGAGAGATGTTAAAAGCGAACTATTAATACGAGCCTTAAAGCTAGTTTAGATTTTTTACTCGCGACTATGAAATGAAAAGTAAATACCTATGAGTTAAGCATGAGAGTATGTATTTTTATGTGTGCTTGTATTTTTCTGAATGGATAGGTAAAATGTGTTTATTTATTTCAAAGCTATCACTGTCTTAAATTTTAAAAATATAGATAAAAATGATTTATTTTGTGATACGGAAGCTATATTTGAACTGAGGGCATTGAACTGTACAAACTACTAGGATGTCACAAAGGGCAATGCTGATAAGAAAAGGGTATTGTACTATGAGTTTAATATATAAAGTTTGCCAATTTAATAGATCACATTTGACACTTTAATAATATTGGTAAAATAAATTTAATATGTACTTAAAATATTTTTTTTTGTACAAGTAGATAGAGATGACATAATGCCTTAATGTAATTTTACCTTTTGTTTTGCCTCTGTGGTCTAGCGGTCTGGGTGTTGGACTTGACTGCATGAGGTCCCGGGTTCGAATCCCGGGTCGGCCAACAAAAAGAAAATAGGATTTTTCCGATTTTCTAATTCAAAAAAATGTTGGTCGGGATTGGGGAAATGTGCCCGGTTGGCGATAGGCTTGCCACCTATCACATTGTGGGACTTAGTGTCTTCGGCTAGTCGTGGGTACCTTGGTTGTACCTCTGCCTACTTCTTCGGGGATATGGGCGTGAAGATACTACTACCTTTTGTTTTGAAATATGTTTACTATTGTCATGTGTCAAATGTGATCTACATAACTGACTCAACATTAATAAGACATCATTGCATTACGTTTTTGTGTACCTAATTCATTTTATGACAAACGAACGCTAGAAGTGTCAATGGAAATAAGAATGATAATATGCGTTGTTTTTTTTAAATAAAAAGAGAACATTATCTTTCAACAAGATCTAACAACGAAAGAATGTAACTTCTGTTTACATCGTGTATAAAAAAGACACAAAACTAAATATCAGGTTTGCGTTTTTTATGCGTTTGCTTAAAGGTTTGTTAGGGT
This sequence comes from Calephelis virginiensis, assembly GCA_002245475.1. NCBI lineage: Eukaryota > Metazoa > Arthropoda > Insecta > Lepidoptera > Riodinidae > Calephelis > Calephelis virginiensis. Next base: position 54,229 of record NJDC01011324.1, on the reverse strand, counting down.
TTTTTGCGCAATTTACATTTAAGTGCAAAGTTCCTACCTAACACCATAGCTTATATAATTATAATAACTTATCGTCGTAAAGATTCCAAAGTATGAGAAGGTTTAAATACTCTTACTTGGCCTTGAGTTGGGAAATACATATTATATATGGCGGCATGAAGCTTATCACCTACCTAGCTTGTCTAGCCTCTTCACACCTCTTAATTAGTTAGTTAATGGAGATTCTCATACAAAGCACTATAAACTAAGTACAAAGCTTAGTTTATGAATGGACAGTTTTGATATATTATTATACCCCTAGTTGTATAGTGCGTTCAATATTAACCGTCGTACCTATTTCCATTTGAATGAATTGAATTTAATGAATTGATTGAATTGAATGAATTTTGACAAATTGAATGAATTTTCTATTAATTGTTTCTTAAGGATCCGATTCAAACTTGTACATCTATTTTGTAGTAAAGCAACCAGTGTTGCTAGATTTAAATATTCATAGAGTAATAAAAAATAATAGGATTAGGCCTTTTTTATAGATGTAACATAAAATTCGATAACAAATCAAAAATTATTAGTGTATCACGTTTGTTGAAAATAGAATAGACGATCGTCTTTATTTTTTAAATGCCACAGTGGAAGGTCATTTCAATCTAGGATGAAACAAATCGAAAAACGAATTCTCGCTTAACTAGCTGCACTCTACGAAGTTTAAAATTCAAATAAGTGGTATTCCCCCGTATTAGTCCGGGCTCCCTTGCAGAAGGGCTTTGCTTTTTCCTTTGCTTTACTTTGCATCTGCTTCTTAGGCAGAACGTAAAAGCATAGGTTTGCTGTCACTAACATCGTGACATCTGACTAGGTGGTAGAGCAGTCGCAGCGACTCTCAACTCTCGCGACTCATACCATCGCCTTACCTATTCCTGCCGCCAAAGCATCGGTGCTTGCCTTTGACGTGTTTCGTTTCGGAGGATAAGGTAGCCGGTAAACTTGCTTTTGCTCAAAGCCTGACATCCCGGCCTCAGGTTGACAACGCACCATTACCAACTTTGGTGTCACTGGACGGTGTCAATTTCTTACCACAAGGAAATCCGTCTGCTTATTAGCCTTACAATATCATAAAAAATATTTTTTTTTATTTTAAGAAAAATGTCATAATGAAACTTCAAAAATAAACGTTGCACGTTGCTGCTATTACTTAGAATCCTATTAATCCTATTATTGTTGCTAACTAGCTGTTGCCCGCGGCGTTGGTTGGCTCGACAAGCTGAGCCTTTACCATGAGTTGGTCTAGAATACGTTCGGTAAGTCACATGTGACACACAGACAAAACTATGATATTTTAAACAAAAAACGTGTTTCTCTTAGTTGCCAATAGGGCTCTGACCCCTTACCATGAGTTTACGGCTTGTCAAGTTTACTATACTCGCTACCGTTTTTGTAAATTATTTGTATGAAAACTTTGAACAGCGCCTCTATTGGCAATTACGAGAAACACATTTGCAGACCAAAAGTGTCAAAGATTTCGACACGTAACTTACCGAACGTAAGCTATACCAACTCATGGTAAAGGTTGTGTAAACTCATGGTAAAGGCTCTTTACTTCTAATGCAACACAGAAGTTGTCATTCGCTGTACGTGAAGTAAATAAGTAAACAGCGTACGTTGAATGTTTGTTGTACTTAGAAAAGATCAACACACCTGAATGCTAATTATAGGGACATGACAACGTAACACACTCAGTTTTCACTTTCACATTCAACAAATAAATAAACATCTATACGAACATTAGGTATGTATTTACCATCATCTAAAATAACACCGACAAATATAAAGTACCCATTATCTTCACGCCCATATCCCCGAAGAGGTAGACAGAGGTACAACCAAGGCACCCACGACACTAAGTCCCACAATGTGATAGGTGGCAAGCCTATCGCCAACCGGGCACATTTCCAATCCCGACCAACATTTTTTTTATTAGAAAATTGGAAAAATCCAATTTCCTTTTTGTTGGCTGACCCGGGACTCGAACCCAGGACCTCAAGCAGTCAAGTTCAACACCCGGACCGCTAGACCACAGAGGCGATAAGTACCCATTAGTTCTAGAAATACAGAAAGACCCTTTGTTTTTTAATGGCTTTTGACAACAAGCATACTAATGGTAAGAGGTAACCGTGGTCTATGGACCCTATAGATCATAACAAAAATCGCCTCTGTGGTCTAGTGGTTCAGTTGTCGGACTTGACTGCGTGACGTCCCGGGTTCGATTCCCTGGTCAACAAAAAGAAAGTTGGGTTTTTCCAATTTTCTAATAAAAAAAAACGTTGCTCGGGATTGGATGTGTGCCCGGTCGACGATAGGCTTGCCACCCATCACGTTGTGGGACTTAGTGTCTTCGGCTAATAGTGGGTGCCCAAGTTGTGCCTCTGCCTACCTCTTCGACATGGGCGTGAAGATACTTATAGATGTTAAATGGGTATGTCGCTGTCCTGTGGCCAGTGTATTAAGCATGTGCAAGTCTACCGGCTACCCTACCCTATAAACTGGAACACGAAGCTGTTATAATGGCGGCAGGAGCCCCATGCAAGTTTCTGTACAGCAGAATATTTCTCTACATTCCGTAATCCCAAGTTATTTGTTCACTTTATACAGTGTTATTGTGTCTGTGATTTCTAAGCTACACAACATATGACATGGAACATATTACTTAAATAAGAGCAGGAACTATGTCTATAAAATAAAAGCAATGAAATAATTGTTAATATATTGCAGCCTAATTTCACATTTCGACTTTTACTTTCCAGCATTTCATAATGCTGTAAGATTTTTAACACTCTCCCACGGAAATCCCTTTAGTAAGTGAGATAAAAAGTAGGTTATATCCTTCCTCGGAACTTCATTTAAAGTTAAATCATTCATTTCACACTAGCAGCCCATATCCCAGGTTTACACAGCTGGACGAACTTTTTTGTTATTATACATGTAAACTTTTCCTTTTAATAACTCTATTAAAAAAACCTCATCAAAATCCGTTTCGTAGTTTTAAAGATCTAAGCAAACATAGGGATAGGTAGGGGAAAGCGACTTTGTTTTATACTATGTAGTGATAGACAATACAGCAGGTACTTCATATTTTTGACAGTTCCAGATGCTACCACCTGCACCGTATCGAAACATAAAGTACCTTCCATCCGAATTCCGTTTCCGTTACGTTGTATAGGTTTTGTAGATACAGACACACAGACAAAATTTTGGACCTATTTTTTATAAATATAACTTCAATGTGCAGAATTCACGCTTCTGTAGTTTTATTATATGTATAGATAACGTTATGGTTTTCATGTGCACACTACAAAAATGTGGCTTTAAGGGTAATAGGCAAATATACTTTAGCAAGAGGATTAAATATCGTAGCCTTGGGTTATAGGCAACGTTTTTTTGTATCAAGAAATCTGCTTTCGCCTTCCTCTGTTATATAAAAAAAATTGGTCATTTATAAAGATTTTTTAATAACATTTAAGCGGTAAAAGTAATGTACTTGAGCTAATGTAGATTTTTCTACTATAATTACGAGTATGTTGCTATTAAAAAAATATGACTAATCTTAATTTTAATCTTGTACAGTGCGACCAATTTATCTGTTCAGTAAACGGCGTCGCTAGTGTATTGGAAGGCAAACAAGCAGACGGATTTCCTGATGGTAAGAAATTTTCGCCGCCTAGAGACACCAATGGTGGCAATGGTGCGTTGTCAACCTGTTGCAGGATATAAGGCCACGATAAAAAGTAAGTTTACCAGCTACTTTGTCCTTGAAACGGAACATGTCAACGGCAAACACTGACGTTATGGCGGCAGGAATAGGTAATAGGTAAGGCGGCTGATCCGGGCGAGTCGCTGCAAAACTCTATCAACTAGTTAGATGCCTTTGGCTAGTCGTGGGTGCCCTGGTTGTGCCTCTGCCTACTACTTTGGCGATATGGGCGTGAAAATACTCTAATACCAAAAACGTAGTTGAATTTCATTATCGGTGCTAACAATTCAGAAACTGATAGCGAAATAACGTTTTACGAAATAGCGGTTTAGTTCCGATTTTGACAACTAAACAGATAAAGTGGTAGCACTATAACAGTTAATTATTTGTGACACAGAACATTATGATTTTAAAGATACGTTGATAAAAGCGTTACATATAAATTTCTTTTTATTATAACTTTCTCAATTTCCTATTGCGCTGTTTTCTAGGTTAGTATCAAATCTCATAATTAACACTCTCGCTGCGACAGGGTTTAACTGTACTTTCAACTGGTGTGTTGTGATCATGTGAACACAAGCAATAATCTTTTCCAAGGCTTCATGCGCTGAGTATACCGCTTTTTTAAAAGAATATAGTTTTACTTTGAGCTCACTCTTTGATATTCAAGCTACAACATACTAGCAGCGATTTCGGATAGGTAGTCTAGTTGATGCACAAATTGCAACCGAATTTGTAGATTCGTTTTTACCGTGTGTCGCACTAACTAATGAAACACTATTCATTGGAAACAGTATGAACATTAGAAAGAGTAAATTTCATTTAATTTTAACGGTACCGTCTGGTAAAACATCTTCTGTTGTCTTGTTTTCTAGAAATAAATGTTTACCTAAAATTTAGTTTTACCTAGAAATAATAATATGGACACTTGAATACACATAAAGAAACAAAGAACATCTATTGTTGTTGAAATTTAATGTTGATACGGGTGCTTCATATTATTTATTATTTACGTCATATTAATAATAAATTTAACGACAAAACAATGTGTCTAGGATTTTTTAGTCAACCTATTTTTAATGTATTTTCTATATATTATAAAATAGGTTTCATTCTATTATCAGCTTGGTGTCTGTTGTCCCAGGTTCAAATCTTCGACCAAAAGTAATTTTACTTATTTATTTTTTACATTGCATTGGATACTCGCTAAGTCGTACCCTTTGCAGTGCAGTTTGAACAATGGTCTTAGGTAAATACGACCTCAAGTCGCACTGAGCCTGTTAAGACAGATTTTAAAGTGGTTCTTATTTGTAAAAATTAACAAGGGTAATTTAACGTATAACAGAAGTAACATAGATCATTGTAAAAATGGCAACCATTACAAATGTCGTCCGCGCTGTAGACATTACAGGTATCCTCTACCAATAATTTTACTCATTTTTTTATATGTTTACAAATAAACAATCGAAGTACGAGAGAAACTATAAACTTATTGCCTTTTTTACCTGCCAAATTTCTAGAGCATAGCTCATGTAGGTATATGATTTATACATAATTTAAATTCTATAAATTTATACCAAAAATAAATCGTAAATGAATAATTATTGTTATTAATAGGAGGCAAATAAGGTATGATTGTTTCATTTTTTTGGCTAAAAAAACAATACGGAACAATAACATTATCATAACTCGCTTTATTTCTTGCTAAAAAATTATACATATTGTTTTTCAAAAATCAGCAGACCTTCGTTTTGAGTTATTTTGCCTTGACAGTCTTGAGACTTTCAAATTTTGCATTCGATAAGAACAGCAGGTTTAAGGTCTCAGCACACATATCACCTCTGAAAAGGATCGTCACCGTATCGCCTTTCGCCTCGCCGTCAACCAGGCGTCAACCTAACGTATGCATGTAACCAAACAGTATCAGCAGCTCCTGTACATCAACTCGGCTACGGCGAAACGACACTGTTCCGAGGCTTGATAATTACGTTACGATTCCGATTAGTGTGCGTTGCAGTATGGAGTTTCAAGGAAATAATAAAGAACGGCTCGAGGCGATACGGTGACGATCCCTTTCCGAGCTGATGTGTGTGCTGACACCTTTATTTACTCTTTAATCTCGATTCATGCAAGATTGGAATTTGAAATCGGATTTGTATCATTTTGTTTGAAAAAATCAACGAATCCGATGTCATCAATTATTATAATGGATTCATGGAGTTTTTTCTTTCGGATTCGTTAAATGTTTTTAAAACTAAATGTTAATAATTCGCTAGTAGAAAACAGTTCAAGCTAACAAAATGACACAAATCCGATTCCAATTTCAAATCTTTCATGAATTGAGATTCAAGGGTAATTTAAGATTCTACAGCTACTGATGTCCCTTCTACCTACCTGACCTAGAAACCTAAACAAGGAAATCTCCTCCGTTTAATTAAAAACAGAGAGCTCTTAGAGCTCTAAGCTTAAAGAATATAAAAAATCTGCATGAGATGCATTAACATGTATGATTAGTTAAATATATAACTCACAAACCACTCGGAACTTGATTAAATTTATATAGGGCTGACTATCTCGGAACCGTGACTATTTCGAAAAAGGAGTCAATAAATGGCGACATGGAAATGAAATTGGAGTCGATTTTTACTGAAATTGTGTTTGAGTAATCTGTTAACTACCTACCTAGATCGTGAGAATTTGCTCAGGTCGTAATTTAAACATTAAACATGTTTTTAAGTTGTGTCTGTAAAATATATTGAGCTAAACTTGTTTTATTTATTACTTTTTTGTAAATAATAAATGTACTTAATCAAGCACAAGGTTGAAACGTATTCTCCTTGTAGCCATGACTGTATCATTACTACATTATAACCACCTCGTTGGTCGAGTGGCTAGCGTACACGCCTAACTACACTGACCAACCGCGAGGCTCGGGTTCGACTCCCGCCGGAAGCAGGCATTTGTATGATCAACATTTAGATGTCTGCATTTCTGGGTTTGGGTGTTTATTAAATTTATTCTGGTATCTATTTTAGTATTTCTATGTATTAGTATCGCTGACAAACACCCACAATACAAGCATATAATTTTCTTACTTTGGGGTTAGATTCAACTTGTCCAGGCATATTTATTTATTTATTACTCTTCGTCTTCCTGTTTGAACTAAAAGACCCAGTGTTAGTTTTCTTTGCTCCACTTCGAAAGCCTTCAGTAAAACTGATAATAGGTTCTTTAAGGATTAATCCATGATATCCAGCATTTCCAGGCTTGCCCTCTCTTACTGTTTCTACTTCTCTTACTAAATTACGTTTTTGGGGTTAATTTAGCACCTTATAGTAAGATCATATAAGTTTACAATAACTCTTTGCCCCTTAATATGACGACGAGATGAACAAAAAGGCAAAAAACCTACAAACATCCAAGAAATACTAAAAATTTGTTCTGCTGCCGGCTGCACTATTTTTTTTCTTATGAACCTTTTCCTGATAAGGTAGGTTACTAAGTTACTAACCGGACAAAAAGAATAGTGTAGGTGGTCCATCCAATCGTGAGAGAGAATCGTGAGATGACCAAGGGAAATGAGATTATTTTTTTAATAATTATATTTACTTATTATACCTACCTATAAATGAGTTGCAAACGTTAAGCATTTTGAATCTAGATTGTAGATTGTGTAACAAATTGAGCAAATTTGTAAATATTTTGCAAACCTAATTTGAATGGCATGCCTATTTATCAACATTTATTTTATAGTCAATAAAATATGGCGTAAGAATATTTATACCTAGAAACAACTTTCGAAAATCCTGTCGATAATTGTATTAATATCA
>NJDC01011324.1:0-17788 GCA_002245475.1 Calephelis virginiensis | reverse complement strand
AAACTCACACCACCCTAACACAACACTGCACCGTCGCCGCCGGTCTCGGCGACGAAGACCTCTTTTGCGCCCGGCGCCTAACGCCGAGCGACGAGCCACAAATACTCTACCAAGTCCACCCAGTAACCAGAACGCAGCACCAAGTCGAGGTACGGTCTCCCGGGAGACAGCCCTTGGTGCTGGCGTTGTAGGAAACAGCCCAATCCATCTAAATAATGATGTCTCGGGCTGAGCACTCTGCTCGGCCCACAAAGTTCGGTGAAGTTGTAAAAATCGCAAGATTAGCAACAAGTTAGTCATTCAAAAAAAAAAAATATATTCCAATATATTTCGGCTCGACTTATTATATATACGACGAGCTTATAACAGTTTTTAACCGACTATAAATGGAGATATCTGCAGATTCTACTCCTGTAAATATATTTTCAAGTTCTAAATCATTTTTGTATCATAATTAGCCCGGGAGCATTAATTAGTCTTACCGCGAATCTGTTTTCACGGATTTGCAAGGCTAGTGTTTGGAGCCGAGCAAATTGTTGTTGGATTTGTCCGTAAAAAAACTAGTCAAATAAATTTTAACCTACTAACAAATTAGATCAGGTAAATAATACTAAGTTGACAGAAAAAAAAACTACATTACTCACTAGTTTTTGTTGTTAAAAAGTATAGACACAGTGATAAATCTAAAATTTATTGAATGAGATATTCTAAATATCTTAATACAAAATCCAGTATATTAAAAAGTTTAAATGCAAGAGCCCCAATATTACACTACTGACAAATACCGACGATCGTGTGGACGCGCCGTCGATCATGGCCCGAATTTCTTTTGATGATTGTCCGAAAAACCGACACAGCGGCGATCACGCTCGATTACAATCCATTATGGCCGCCCACAGGCGATTACGCCTTCGACACAATCGTGAACGTCTGTCATGAGCCATCATGGCCAATTTTCATAAATCATGTGGAGGCAGCGTAAAATAAAATGTCGACAATAGTAGAAGTACATCACTATAGAATTGAACACTGAATATGCCGTTATCTCTTTCGGCGTACATAATATCAACATTTGTTAAAAGGAGACAAAGGGATGTTGTTAAGTTATATGTCGATTCTAGCGGTATTTAGGTTTCGCCAGATCGCGTCCACTTAGTGGAGTTTTGCAGGTTTGAGGTAAAATATAAAGATGTTCTGGATCTAGTTTTGAATTAATTAACATTGTAACCCATCCATAGTAAAGTCTATTTTAGGATGAATCCAAGTTTTAGCCAAAATGTCGAATTATTATTTTTTAATAAATAAAATAACCGAAATAATGCAATTTCGCCAGTTTGCGCCCACAAAATCCAGATCGCGTCCACGCATGGATCAGTTTGCGTCCACCAAATTATAAAGGGGTTAAGGGGAAATTTCACTAAGAAATTTTCAAAGAAATATTGGGTTTTAACTATTTCTGTATAAAATAGATATGTTCACTCCTAATCCCCTGCTGGGTTGCCAGAGAATATCGAGTACGAAGTGTTACTAGCATAGGTAATAGTATAATCCATCCATCCAGTTTGCGTCCAGGTAAATTTCGACATCTATATCTTTTTCTATTTCCATATTTCCATAATAACTATATGGACGCTAATTAGCAATTTTAATTATGGTAATAATAATGGTAAAAATAAAATAAAACCCCATCCTCAAAACATATTTCTTTCTATAAAAATAATAAAGGATTAAGTTAGAGACAGTAAGATAAGTTCGCGACCGCCGTGGACGCAAACTGGCTGATTCATAAAATTGGTATGCCAGTTCGCATCCACATCATTTTAACATTTAAAAATACAATAATTAATCAAAATTTATTATTTCATTCATTTTCAAAGTCTAGGAATAAATACAATCTTTAATTAAACTTAAGACATTAAAAAATTACGTATGAAACACGTGACTGTTCACTATTTTTTTACTAAAATTATAGATATTTACACAATTTTTTTATGTAGCTAAGATTAATTATTTTTTAGACAGGAAAAGTTATGCGGACGGCTCTTTTGTTTGTGTATATGTGTATCTAATATATTGTACAATAGGCAGAAACGACTTTTCGTTACCCTAATTTGTTAGTACACTTATTTTTAAGGATTTTCTAAACGGTGTCCGAGAAAAGGACACGCACTGGAACGACGCGAACACGCGAACCTACCCTTTACAACTAAATTTGCTATAAAACATTGTTGCACTTCTTTATATATTCCTATTTCTATGCAAAAAAATGCCAAAAGATATTTAAACATACCAATTTAGCATACTCTGCTACGTTGCGGCGTGCAAATATTTAATTAATATTTATAGATAGAAATAAAATATTTATCGAAATACGCTTGGAATAAATGTTAATTTTTGGTGATAAACTTTGTCGCAGTATTTTGACGTTCATTTTTAGTTAAGGAATTCTCGCAAAATCCTATTCTATGTCTGCTACACTACACTACTAAAGGGCCAGCTTGTACGTGGGATTTAAGCTATTTAAGGTTTAGTTCGGAATACTTGGCTTAAGGCAAAGGACGCACGGGGCTGTTTTTTTACTCACGGCCGCCGCGTTTGCGAGACCACAGATTCTGTAGAATGTAGATTTATATGCAAAAAAAAATAGAGCACATTTCACGCATCTTACACCCGCGGTTTGCAAACGGTTATTACAACCGTGACCGCGTGACCGCACAAAGTACCGGTCTCGTGAGTTTTTAAATAAAACCGCAGTTCCACAACCGTGGCGAGCACGGGTGATAACCGCTCCGTGAGTTTTTAACGAAGGCGGACATATAACTATTTACGGTGATACAAAGTTTAAATTTGTACTTAAAATTCTCGATTTATATTAAAATTCGCACGGCCACCGCAAATCAATACGGCGATATTTAGATCCGCAGCAGTGTGATGCCCGCTTAAGATCCCGAACAAGCAAGCTGTTTTCTTGATCGCAATAAATAACCAACCTGACACAATCATTACCTAGCAGTTACCTGCTGATTAGACTTGTCGCAACTGTTTGTAGGGTTACTTTTGAATCTCGATATCACGCGAATTTGGAATTGGATTCGTATAATGTCATTTTAGGTACTTTTACCAGTGGATTATTAACAGTTAGCTACTAATTTATTTATTCTATTTTTGTTCAAGGGACAATAAATAATTTCAATTATAACTTACACAACTTATATTATATAATAAAACAATGTTGACTATAAGTATTATCAGCCTTGTTGTCCATAAATTAGTAAGTTTACGGGGCAGATTTAACATTAAAATACAATATGAAACAGACAGTTTTAGAATTCTTATTATTAACTGTCTTATTAATACACAAAGGCTAAAGTAATTTAACAAATCCGATAAAATAATTTATTGTTTACAATAACTAAATGTTAATAATTCACCAGCATTCTGTTCGGTTTGAGACTACCTAAAATTACATTCTCGATTCCAACCTCTAATCTGCATGAGGTTCAGGAGTATCCCAGTAGGGTTACCTGACCAGTAGGTCAGGTATAATTGTATATTTTATTACTGTGAAAAAACACTCATTCGTGATACGGATAGTTAAACACAAGTTGCAAAGTGTTTTAATTACACATAAAAATAATAATTACTGGCAATAACCTTATATCGTTATATCGTATTTATTGTAAACTACAATATTTTTTATTACCTTCACCGACTGAATGGTACATTATTTTATAACAACGTTTTTCATATATAAACCGGAATAAAAGATAGTAGGTAACAAATACTCAAGCATACCTAAGCTCGGAAGTCGGAAATTTAATAATTATTACTATGCTTATTAACTACACGTATTATATACTAAACTTATTAATTATTATACCTAGTAGCTGTTTTATTGACCATTAAAACTAAGAGCTCAGCATTTTTTTTATTACTAGCTGTTCAAGTACCCGCATCTTTGTGAAGAAAATATTTTCATACGATGACTATAATGAGGGATCCACTTTAGTCATTTTGGATTTTGGTAAATCTTTAAACAGCTGTCTATGTTTGAACTCTTCTCTTTATCTCTCGCATATCAAACTTCATCAGAATCGGTTTTGCGGTTTAGTCTTGAAAGCGTAACGACAGATTTTCGCATTATATTAAGCTAGTATATTAATCAGGGTTCAGTGTCAAGTAAAAAATGAGCGTGTTTTATTATAATTGTAATTCTTAGCTCAAGAGTTTTAATTTCTCCCAAATACCTCAATAGGGTTGAAATCAAAAACTCCCAACAGTAATGAACAAATGGTTTGCTAATGTTATTATTTATATTTCGGAAGGTCATGAGCTAGTATACCTATTTTCTAATATATGTGGTTATGGGTGTCGTCGGTGCAACGTGTGGTGCATCCGCTTGTAACGTCGGATAGTCATGAACAAAGTACAGTTGTGATATTATGGTCATTAGTACATTTGTAGTACAGTATTTTTAGTACAGGCGCATCGGAATTCTCGTAACTTGTTTCTTATAGGTCTGTTGTCGGGAAGTCATGGATAAAGTTGTCTCATTAGCACAACAGGTGGCGCATTAGCAAGTAATTCGTTTCTTATTGGTCCGTTCATCGCTGCCACGTGTATATAAACCCTAGCGCCGCCATATTTCGGCAGACATGCTTTGGACACGTCTCTCAGTGTTTGGACCACTGTCTAGTACGGAAGTCGCCTCTGGTAATAGTCTCTCCCTGACATAGGTTGACAAAGAGACACTTCTAGTTCGCAATTGTTAATTCAATTGGGATATTAGAGCCGAGGATGTGGGTCGTCCGGGGGGTGCAATATTCGGTCGGCACTCACGCAGAAGGGGCGTGGTGGAGCCCCCCTTTCCCCTTCGGCGTCTAGGCGTTTGCGTAAGCACGGATACAGTGACGTGTTTACGTAGTGTTGTCATAGTAGCAGGTTTACTCCAATGCTCACATTGGTTTGTTTGGTAACAAATGGGTGTACGCTACAGTTGTTTGTGCGTGATGTGGTTATGTTTGTAAATAGTGTAGTGAATAATTACGTAGCTACTCTATTGTTTATTATTATGAGGTTTACGAAGTGGTTGTACGACTAGATCAGGTGTTACGGCTGCGTTTGTGTGATATTCTCCGACATATATATTTTTTTTAAAATGAAGAAAGTGATATGTTGCAAGTTTTTTCATTAATTAAAAAAAATCAAAAGTAACCAAAATCAACAGTACTGACAACTAATCAATAACTTTGATTTTCAGTAAGCTTTCTAAGGGTAAGGTTAAATTATGAAATCCTGTTTCGAAATTTCAAATCAATAGATCTCTCGTTAATCTGTCTTTAATTGTAGATAGGTACTTAGAATTGGCTGTAAAAGAGCTTTGAAAAATACTATATGAAATATGAATTAACATTTATTCTTTATTGCACAATTCGAACAAACGTACATGTACACATACATACAAAAACATTGTAACACATTGTAATGCCAAACCCAACAAAATGGTACAGGAACCTCGGCTGTTTCATTCTGATCCTTACCATGAGCTTCGTAAGGTCATCGAGCAAGTTCACGGCTTTGATGCTAAAAGACAACCGTAGCCTAGAGACACCATAGATGTTATTGGTGGTCCAGAGGCAGTGATGGACTGTGTAAGTTTAAAGACTACCCTACCCTCAGCCTTGGGTATCCAGAGCGGTACATGACACTGTCCTTGCAGTTGCAGAAACAGGTAAGGTGGGGGATCCTCTGGTAACACCGGTGGCTCAGGTTTTTATAAAAACGTTTCACTTCAACATAGTCATATTTTTGAAGACATTAGTTGTTCTAATCCCAAAATAAGTCAATTATAAGCTTAAGTGAACACGAGTATATAGCTATCATCATAAAATTAATATATAGATATACATAGCTGAATACCTAAACAAACTGAATAAAAGCTCAGGCCTATATCTGCCGCTGCACTTGTCGCACACGACCCGCCGACTTTAACGCCGGGGGGTGCCGGCGTGCTAACGTAAGATAACTAAATTTCAAACCAAAAGCGCTGTAGATTCGAAACGTTAGTTACGTACAAACGTAATCTATAGCAACTTGTGGTAAGAGTTCAAGTAAATAGCAATGACAAACTTCGAACTGAGTAAAAGATTCCATACACAAACATTCGTGCCACTACAAAACTAACGTTAATTAATAGCTGTATTCTAGAGCACACGCAAGTTGTATAATTACAATTTTTGTACCATAATATTATTTTTTATACACATGATAAATTATTTATTACAAATTGTCAATAAGTTGTTTGCAGTTACCATTAAATTTGAAATGTTTCTAAAGCTGTTAACTGTAATTTATCCTTAATAGTATCAACTATCATTCATTAACAATTTCAACTATAAATGTCAATATCAACAGCTGTGACCATCTTCTCTAAAAATATTTGAACAAGATTCATGCTAAAAATTAAACTGGGACAGAAGATTTGATTCATTCTACTGCTTGGACTATCATACGGCCAATATTAATAACCTATCTAAGATAAGATATTAGTTGCCAGGTAACCGCTGTTGTTTTTTAATAAAAAATATCTTAGTAACAAAACTCTAGAAGGCCTTTTCTTATCTGTAGATAATTTATTTATATTGGTCGTTAGAGGTTTGGAGATATCTTAGCGACAACAAACAAAACAGTCTTAACATAAGCTCAACCAGCTTTCTATTTGTAGAGTCGTTGAATAAAATTAAGTACAACAATAAATACTTTTTCAATCTATGCTTAAAGTTCTAAATGAGCCATTCATCAAGAGAGACTTATCATCTTTGCTTTTAGGTTTCTTCTTGATGTCCGCTTTCCACAATTTATCATCCAAGAACATTTTCCTGTAAGAAAAATTTACGAAAAGAATAATTTATCACCCATATATTGGCACTGGACTATTTAACAGACTCCAAAAAAGGAGGAGGCCCTCTACTTGATTGATGGAAATTTGTTTATTTGTTTTTTGAGTGTTGATTGTTCTTTTTTTGAAAAAATAGATACATAATATATGCAAGCAATCTAGGCGGATTATTGCGCAGCGATGCACCCCGTACCTGTCCGTCCAAATGGGCGCTATCCTTTATACGATATTGTGACGCAAGACTGTCGAATTAGTAAAGCATTGGCTACAGTTTCCTATTACGGATTGGATGGAACAATTCTGACAATCTTAAGCCTAAAAGAGACAATAGATACTTTAGCTAAATGTGGCCTTTATTGTTTCATTCAAGTTACTATACATAAATGTACGTGGAATTATCGACTATTATATAATCGCTCTACACTATTTGAGATTCTGTTTAAAGAATGAGTGTCATTTCGTTTCCAGTCTACTTTAGGTACAGTGATTTGGGAGCGTCATTTCTGTCCTTGAATACTTTCCTATGTTTTAAATTTATAAAGATGAACCCGAACAGTAGGACTACGCTTGAATCTCGATTTCATGAAAAATTTAAAGTGGAATCGGAATTGTGTCACTTTGTACTTTGAACACAATACTAGCGACTAATATATAATTCCAAAAAAATCAACGAATCCGAGACATAACTTATTGTTTATTATTAACTAAATGTTAACTTAATTTTTTGTCTTCCCAATTTAAGTTTTTATTTCTATCTTCTACTAATCGCACGGAGTATTAGTAGGGGAGCCCGCGATGCTAAATGTGTAGTAACTCCAGCGTCATCGGGACCCATTGGACTTTGTCGATTAAATAGTGGACAGAAAAAAATGTTTTTTTTAGCGGTGTTTTAAGAGTCCTGCAGGTAAAACGCCAATTACATTCACTCATTACATCACAGGCGAGCTATATGAAATAGTATACGTATGCATAATGCGTCTCTGATGGCGGAACTCTTCTCGCGTATGCCTTTTTCATTTTGACAGAAAATTTATAAACGTAGATAAATTTAGGTTTCGAACCACCTCCTTTCTTGAAGTCTGTTAATAATCGGTAGTTGTTTAGACAATTACTCTAATTACCTGTTTTTTTCCATAATGTACCTAAACATTTCGTTTGATGCATCTTTTAAGCTCGAACTTTCGCCGCCTAAGTCTTTCGGAAGATATTTGTGGTCTATATACGCTTCCACTCCTTTGGTGCTCGGGAAAAATTTGATCTGTAAATAACAGTAACATTATAAAATGTATTTAAACTAGCCTACGCCCGCGAGTTAACCCGCTTATTATTAAACAATTACATGTGACCCTTAGACGAAGATATTTTCTCTATTACCAATTCATTCAGTTAAGTAATTACAGAAGACGTTTAAAATTCTCTAGTAGATATTATTAATTTTAGCACTACCTTAGGATTTGAACCTGCACTCTTTTGTCTGTCGCTGAGGAATCCTCGAACCAATTGAGTTCCAGACTATTCAACAAGTGTGTTGAAATTAGAGAAACAGGTAAAAGGTAAAATAAAAGGTAAACATAAAACTGGTTATTACTTATTACTCGTTCACGAGATTGACTTTTCCTGAACGAGTAATAACTGTTTTTAGTATATTCACGCCCATATCCCCGAAGAGGTAGGCAGAGGCACAACCAGGGCACCCACGGCTAGCCGAAGACACTAAGTCCCACAATGTGATAGGCGGCAAGCCTATCGCCAACCGGGCACATATCCAATCCCAAGCAACACGTTTTTTTGTATTAGAAAATTAGAAAAACTCAATTTTCTTTTAGTTGCCCGACCCGGGAATCGAACCCGGGACCTCAGTAGTCAAGTCCGACAACTGAACCGTTAGACCACACAGGCGATAAATGTTTTTATTTTGAACTAATCCAAGTTTTTTGGGGGCTATTATATTATTGTTTTGTTGTAACGACAGACTAACGCCACAATTTTTTTATCTTAAGGCCCCATACTTAGTCAGCCAGAAGAGCCAATCAGCGCACTCACCCGTTCCATGATTACTTTGAAATATTGCGCTCTGAAGTAAATGTTTTAAGCGCCAAATCACTATTTTTGACACTATAAAAGTAATTTGAAAAAATATAAAAACTAAAACAGTTATCTTTTAGGTATAATACTTATCTATGTTTATGTTAAATCTGATGTCGATATTTTCATAATTGAAGTAGACAGTTGGGTTTTGCTTTCGAAAAAGGGTTAACTTTTTGATTTTTTTCTATCGAGCAAAGTGAAATGAATCGTGTTTTGGAAACACTAGTCTTATAAAGCATAATAATGTTAATCTTGTGTAATTTTGTCGCCAAGATCCATAATTGTTTTGTATGAAAAAAACAGTATATTGCTGACGTATTTTAGCATACATGGCCCCTTAAGTATTGTTTTAGCTTCCTCCAATCCCGTGAATTAGTTATGATGTTAAACCAACCACAAAACTTAGTTTTTCTTCTTGTAATCATCATAAAATGTTAAATAACTTACAATGTCGCATATTTCTGGAGGAAGAATGGGTTTCACTAAAGCGTATAACATTTCATAGAAAGATGGTGCGTTTACTATTAAAATGTTTTTCACCCTAATCGGCATCGCCTCCTGAAATAAAAAAAAGATGATAAGTTTTAGATATCTAAGAGGTGATGAATACCTCGTTGGTCGAGGGATTAGCGTTTGCGTTTAACTCCAACGACCAACCACGAGGCTCGGGTTCAACTCCCGACAGGGTTGTGTGATGAACATTTAGATGACTGCATTTCCGGCTTTGGGTATTTATTATAGTTATCCTAGTATAAATATATGATTTAAGTATTTATAGGTACTAGTATCGTTGGTTAACGCCTATAAAGCAAGAATATAATTTGCTGGCAGGAGTTGGAGTAAATTTATGTTTTTTTTCTATATATTTATTTGATAAATTAGATTATATTCTTCTGAGTAAGGATATGTTGATAAATAAAACAAACTAATCGAATCTTAAAGTAAACAAATTGACTGGATATTAAGCACTAACTATCTTGGCGAACTTTGTACCGCCCCGATAATCGAGGAATAACGTGTAATGCTCGCTTATCACATTCGTAACAGAAAGATCCGAGAAAGAGCGGGATCGAAAGAAAGTTTTGGTGGTAAAAAGAGAAAATTAAACCTGATCAATTCGATGTTGACAAAGTCAACCTAAATCCATCCACATTTGCATTGTATACCTTCTTTGTCAATCTTTCCTTTATTATTATTTCCACATGACGCAACCAACGTAGGATGGAATTTCTTATTTTAACAACACTAGCTTACAGTGCTCCTCTTTATTGAATCTTACTGTTACGAATGCGATCAGCAAGCGTTACACCACATATTTTTCGTAGAACCCTCTTTTTGGCTGCATTTAGTCTAATTTGCTACTTTACGCCTGGTAACTGATCTCTAGTAGCCTTATCCCTTCAATTGAAAAGTTTTTGAAATCAATCTAATGAACTTACCAATAGGTATAAGATAAGATCCCTAAGTAGAGATATATTTAACTTTGGCACCAGTTTTAGTGTAATTAACTCCAAGTCCAGTATAAAAGTATGCTCCTCAGCTAAGAAAGCGCTGGTGCACACCCAGTTGTCAGCTATTATCATAAAAACCCTTGCAAAGTCGAGGAAATTAAATTTCTCCACAGAACTGTCTATTAATTTGTAGTAAAAGTACTCATTAGCTCCAGCTTTGTAGCTATGCATGTATCTGCAAAAAACACATGTTATTAAAGTGAAAATTTTATAACATCTTCTCAAGTTTTTGGTCTGTGTGTCGCATGTCGCGTGATGGTGACATCAGAGCAGCCGAGGACAATATGGCGGCGTGTATAGTGTATAGATATAGATCAAGTTTCACTTTTACTGTGGTTTCATAAAACCAAACAATCCTTTTTATTTGTATAAAAATACATATTTGTGTAAAGTACAAATCTTTATGTGAACATTTCGTGTCACAGCTATGGTTAACGTACTTCTCCGAAACGGCCGTACCCATTCTGATGAAATTTTATAAGCACAATTAGTAGGTTTGAGAATAGGTTTGTTTCTATTTTTCATCCTCTTAAGTGATAAGGGTGGCCCATCCCAATTTATTTACTTCTTTCTACTAAACTAGTGAACTGTAAAAAAAATGACAAAACAACGTTTGCAGGGTCAGCAAGTAAAAATTTAGCTATTTTTAAAACGATACAGGAAAAAACGGGTTTTTTCAAAAACGCCGACGTCGGATTCATTCAATGTTTAAATATTTTTTAAATTAAAAGTTATTTTTTGCAAAATCTGCACAATTTTAACTGACGTCTAAAGTTCTTAATTCCGGAGTATTTTTTGACATGTTGCTTACTAACATTTTGTGAAATTTTTATTTTTATGATTTTTATTGAAATTAAAATGACGATGAAATAAGTTTGACTTTACTTTTTTTTTAACGAGGAAAAAGACTGTTTTTAAGTCAATTTTTTTTTACCCCTCTCGTCAAAGTTAAAGTAAATAGGTGGCTTCACGCTTATATCCATGAAGAGGTATACAAGAGATCCCCATATTTAGCTTAAGGTTAATCTACATTGTAATAGGTAGGCGGCAAAACCATTGCCAAACGGGCACTTAATAAATTCAAATTAAAAGGTCAAGCTGGTACGGGAATTTGTACCGACACCTCGTGAAGGCTACGCTTACAAGATTATGACACTACAAATGAAATATGGCAATGTGTATGTGGGTGTTTGTGTGTTGTACACACTTTTTTGTATGAAAATGGGCGATTATCGTCGATGGTACTAAAAATATGTCGACAAACAAGTTTGACTACAATACATTATATGTATACTCACATCATACCAAATGCTTTCTGCAAGTTAGGTAGCAATGGGTCTCTGTTGACAAACACCTGTGACATGTCAACGCGCCCGCAGCAAAACCTGTCGATACATTTCTTTGTGCTCTCCAGGCTTCCATAGCAGCTGTGCAGGAACTTTGTAAGCGTTTGGTCATCTAAAAAGAAAACTTATAAATAGTAACAAATTTAAGTGCATTTAATAGAGTGATTTTTAAAGTGAAAACTTCTTTAGCGGCATTGCGCACTTTTTTTAAGAATGGGTAAAAACTTCTAAACTCGAGTCAGGACACGTGACCTGATCGAAAATACGTAAGACTTCGCAGGGCGCTTGCGCGAATGTTCTTGTTATTTGTATAAGATAGCGCAATAAATGAATATTGTATTCTACCACATAAATGATACCATACTGATAATTAAAGTAATTCGTGCCAAATTATTCCCTAACCATTCCAAAATATCAAAAATGGACAACGTTAATATTCAAGTTTTCACTTGTGCCGGGAGTGCAACCCGCCGTTTTTTTTTCATGTGATAGAGTAGAGTTAGGATAGCACATACCTATTTGGAGGGACTGGGATGAAGTGCATCGCAGCGCAAAAATTCGCTTAGATCAGTTTTATACATCCAATACATGCCCCGCAACGCACATTTACGCCGCGCCTTAAGTTTTCGAAAGGGCTATGCAGATTTTGGCTTACCTACTGTTCGGCAATTTGCTTTTTTTTTTCAAGATTGCGTTCACTGATAATTCTATCAAAAATGGATAGCTAATATCAATACAAATAAAAAATATTCTTCGAAAAAAACTCGTTAAATGTCACATTCCGAAGATAAAAACAACTAAAGTTTTACTAAGTATTAAAGGAAAATTTATTCGTAGATGAGACATATGTAGGTATCGTTGAAAAGCATACATTCTCTGTTTTTTTACCGAATTTTTGTTAATGATCCTACTAACCCTACTAATATTATAAATGCGAAAGTTTGTATTTTGTGAGGATGTTTTTTGCTCTTTCACGCTCGAATGGCTAAACGGATTTGTCTGAAATTTGGAACACAGACGGATTGTGACCTGGATTAACATATAGGCTAATTTTAATCCCTATCGCACAACAGATTCCTGTAACAACGCTGGCAAAGACAAAGGCTATTTCCTAGTTTAGCAAAAAGTGAATTAAAAACGCTTATAATTTTCGAACTAGATCGCTATTACAACTATTTATTTACATGTTTTAAATCAACCTACTCTCATACCTACGTGAAATTTTAGTTTTTTCGATATAGGTCAAGTAGTTTAGGTAGTAGGTATAATAGTTTTTGCAAAACGGTAGTTTTGATAGTTATTTTATGGTAGATAGAGACAAATTAATTTACATTCTAAATATTGTTTATATCAATAAATAATCATGTAATCAATACAAAGAACATTGTGTAAATAATAAATTAATAATTAAAATAACTAATTTGATTAAAACCTATTAAAATATTTGAACACCACAAGTTGGTAGAACATGTAGGAACGTCTAAATAATTTTGTAACATCTTTGTAACACTCATATTCCGCAAATCAATATTTTTTTCTTTTCTTCTTCTAAAAAATATTGCGCGCGACTATTGGAAACTCGCGGGTCGCGATATGTAAGATAGTTGCTCTAAAATCAATATGTCAATTTGTAGTTTGCATGATGAATAGAGGGCTAATGAAATTTTTAACGCTAAAATTATGTACGATGACTACCAAAGGCACTAGTTTCTATACTTGATGATATTAAATTATAGTTGCAACTCTTCTTTTTACTTTACTCCTTGGTATTGAGTAACAAAAATCAGCCCGATGCAATGCAGACCGGCCCGCCTGAGTAGGTATGTATGTTTTCTAGTGTAATACGCCTCGATTGGACACGCTTCGCCCCGGTAACAGTGTGCGTTATCCTTATGGCTACGTTTAACAAAATGTCTGATATTATTTTAAAAGACCGACGAAAACCTGATCCTTAATGTAAGCCTGACGCACATGCCTCAGCATTAGACGGTTGTTATTCTTCATGAGGAGGTCCACATTCATCTATTTTAAATACCTAATGAGGTTTACTGACATACCTAATTAATTAGCGTAGTCTACCAATTGTTGAAACGACCGTGAGAATTAAGCCTTATAATAAGCATTCGTGAATATGTACGAGTCTACTACATACAAAACTTATTAACTTTTTGTACAAAAATAATTTTAAATACAAAATGCGAACTCTGCTAAAGCATCATTACAATCCTCACCCTAGTAATTGGCTAACAGAGAGTGCAGAATACAATAATTTCTTTAATAATTACATACTAGTAATGATTTCGTTTGCAATAAAGATTTAATTTATTTTATACATATAACATATATACATATATGGGCGCCGGCATCAGGGTGCAAGGGGATGCAACTGCACCCCCCTGTCCGGAAAGAAAGTAGTTACATAGAAAAAATATATTTTTTTACCTGACCGAAAAAGAGTTAAGCTGCTTTTCGAGAATATGTATTTATATGTGTATATTTGTGTTCGTATGTATATATGTATATTCGTATGTATGTATTTGTGACCATTTCGATCGTACACGCTACAGCCCAAACGGGTTGACTGATTTTATCAAACGAGGTATCGTTAGATTCGTGAAAACCGTGTGAATAACATAGACTATATAATTATCGTAAGAAATCACAAAGTCATTTAAGTATTTATATGTCGTAAAAACATTAGAAATTTATTGGTGTAGTGAGTTACAATTTGAATAATAACTAAAGACGTCTTACGGCCAATATTAATAATCAATCCTAATCCAAAACTTGGTGTCCAAGATTGATATTTTGATCCATTTTTATGTTATCGCTTGCCAATAACATATCTGTGGACAGGATAAATATGGCAATTAGGTATGGGATAGGCCCACGGATACGCAGCTAGTATCTAGATTGCTTGAAATTCATTAGATTGAGATACATTATTAACATTGGAAATCACATTAAACATAAAAAACAACAGAAAATTTCTGTTAATTTGTGTAAGTAAAGTCACAGACTAACAAAACCGAAAATGATGCGCAATTGCGTGTTCGTTTTGACACAATTTACGATTAAACAATACCTAAAAAAATAAATTAAAACAATACATTAAATACATGACGTATTTATTTACTGTCTACAAAACATATGATAAAATTTATTTGGCATTGTATGTAGGTCACACTATAAGTTTAGAGTAACTTATAAAACAACATGTTATGACCAAAATATTATGTTTATTGCATTTCAAAATAATCTCCTTTAAATTGTAATAATTTTTTCATGCGATCGAACCATTTTTTTAAAACAGGAGGACTACAGATCTGAAGGCATGTTTTCTACGTGCTGATTGAATGCTATCAGTACCTCTTCGGAGTTGGTAAAAGTAGAACCTCTCATGAAATCTTTGATTTTGGATAAAATACAGAAGTCAAAGGGCTATGCGCAGGATGAGTGACGACTTTGTTTTGTTGGACGTGTGTGAAGAAGAGTTATCATGGTGTAGAAGAAAGCGGCTTTGGGTCGTCTTTCGCGAACTTTTTAAACACCCTGGGTAAACAAATGTTAGAATACCACTTGGCATGAACACTCTTTTGATCTTCAAATGGAATTGTACAGATAGGATCAGTAGCTGAAAAAAAAAACACGATCATTTTTTACCACCGTTTTTTCGCCTGTCTCACTTTTGTTACCTTGTTCTCAGTTTCAAACACCCATTCACAAAATTGCTGTTTCTTTTCGGGTTCAAAACAATAAATCTACGTTTCGTCTGTCATAAACAGCACCATTACACGCTAGCCCGCTTCTGCTCCGCTGTCAATTCATGAAGGATCCAACGACAACAAAGTTGCCAAACTTTCAATTCTTCAGTTAACCGCTTAACAGGAGTCACATTATTTTCGTTGACGGCAGTTGAAGACCGCCTTTTACTTAACCGCCTTAACTTCATTTTTTGTTAGCAAAAGTGAAGTTACTAATGTGCTGTCAACCGGTTTTTACAACTTCACCGGGCTTTGTGGGCCGAATAGAGGGCTCAGCCCGAGACATCATTATTTAGATGGATTGGACTGTTTCCTACATCGCCAGCAACAAGGGCTGTCTCCCGGGAGACCGTATCTCGACTTGGTGCTGCGTTTTGGTTACTTGGTGAACTTGATGGAGGAGCAGTGGCTTGTCGCTCGATGATAGGCGCCGGGCGCAAGAGAGATCTTCGTCGCTGAGACCGGCGGCGCCGGTGCAGTGTGCTGTCCTGTGAGTTTGTGTTGGTAGGGAGGCTTGAGATTGCCCCGGTTATTGGATACAGAGGATCCGATAGGACAAGATCAACGGGCATGCAAGTTTTATTATTAAGGGAGAATTTGTGTAATTCATACGAAAAAAATCAAACGAGGAAATATAATAACGATGATTAATATTCTAAGCTACATCATAGTAAATTTTTACTAAATTTTGGGAATTTACAAAAAGGCATCGCCCAATAAACGTCGAGGTGCCCTTTTGTGTGTAGCAGGCAGCGGTTCTTGGGTAAAAAGATCGATGGCACCAAATTCAGAAAAAGGATCTGTGAAATACATTTCACTTCGTTAAATTTTACAAGGAAAAAAAATCCTACTAGAATATTGTACCCATATGTCGTACCCACAGAGGCCAAGCATAAAACAAAATGGACACACAAAAGACTGAGATACTATCTTGTAATTACTAAGATCATCTGTAAATTATTAATCTATATATTAATACGTGATGCCAAAACTTTGGACCCCTTTTTACGTAAATTGCGAGAATGGAGGAGTATGGAATTTGGCAAACTTACAGTTTATGTGTAGGAGAAGTGCAGAACGCTAATATTCTTCAATAATAATGCTTATAAAGTACATTAAATCAATAAATAAAACATTATCCACACTACCATGCATTTGATACACACAAACAAATATATTGATGATTACGATAAAAGATTACAGATGGCGCACTAAAAAGTTTGGAAACAAAGTAGTTGGTATTGAGAAATGAAGATGGCGTTCTTATCAACATGATATTAAAATTTATTATGGTCGAATTTTGACCAATAGGCGATCACTAGTTTATTTAATTGTTTCCAATACTCGTTTTAAATGGCTTATCTGCGTGTCATGTTTTAGTAAGCCCTTTGATTGAACGGGACCAATAATTGCATGTATCTATAGTTCATCAGATTATACGAAGAATTACATCATAACCCTGGGAGAGCTTATCGCAGCCTTTCCCAAAGTGGGCGATAACGCCCCCTTGTGGGCGCTGGAAGCCTAGAGGGGGGCGGTATAAATCTTGAAAAAAATGTTTTTTTTTAAATTAGGCGCAACAAATATGTTATTGAGGTTATTGACAAGAAAAAAACGAGGGGGGGGGTGCTACAAAACAACTGATTTTCAAAGTGGGCGTTACATGAAATAAGTTTGGGAACCTCTGGCTTATCGTATATAATATAATAGCCACGTTATTGTAACATTTTATATGAAACTTTTTTTTATGATATTGGAAGGTAAACAGGCAGACGGATTTCCTGATGGTAAGAAATGCACGCCGCCTAGAGACACCAAAGGTGGTAATGGTGGGTTGCCAACCTGAGACCGGGATGTTAAGCTTCGAGTAAAAGTAAGTTTGCCGGCTACCTTACCCTCCAAATCGGAACACATCATGATGTTATGGCGGTAGGAGTAGGTAAGGCGGTGTTACCAATCCCGGTGAGTCGCTGCGAAACTACACCACCTAGTCATTACTTAAAAATTAAAAAGAAATATAATGTGTTGTAATATTAATCTGGTAGGGTAAAGATTTAAGTATAGTTTCGATTATATTATAATATTATCTATAAAATAATAATACCTTATTTTTAGAGAAAAAAATTAATGCGCTTTTTTGAACTGAACAACACAACAGCAAAAAATTATGTATCTGGACCT
>NJDC01011305.1:0-26565 GCA_002245475.1 Calephelis virginiensis | reverse complement strand
TTGTCAATTTAAACCTTGGGGTACTTCGATTTTTGTTTATTGATAAGACAATAGAAGAATATTGGATGTAAGTATTTTTGCATCCCGACAAAATTCAAAGACTGGTCATGACTCTAAGGTAATCCATATTAGTTTTATCATGATCTAACTATTGGCTTTTGAGTTATACTTAATAGTGCATACATTTTTCACTTATATTGATGACCTTATCCTCAATGATTTGCATCTAAATTCGGCTGCTAGCGGTGGCTGGTATAAAATCTAATTTTGGTGATTATTTTAGAAATGTCTGATGTGACTAGTGGCTTTTTAGTTGTAGTTACTATTTGTTAAGAGTAACTCAAAAACTACTAGTAGGATGTCGATAAAAATTATGTGGGACCATTTTGACATCATTTGCTATCTTTCGAAAAATGAAACTATAAAATCTCAACGTGAAACCCAATGGAACATTTGGAGTCGAATTTCACAGGTTTCCTTCGCTTAATTACTAAAACCGTTTTGGTCCGGGATCCTTTGCAAAACAGACCACCTGTCTTCCTGCTAGGTTGCTCGTTAAAGGCGAGTGTAGGCTTATCGTCACTAATACGGTTACATCTAACTTGGTGGTACAGTTTCAGCAACTCGCACTTATTTCTACCACTGCCTCACCTATTGCTGCCGCCAAAACATTAGTGTTTGCTGTTGACGTCACGTAGTTGGGAGGGTAAGATAGCCGGTATACTCGATGCCTTCTTTGGTTTCTTTAGGTTTGCACTTTTGGTTTCTTTAGGCGGTGTAAGTATAGTCGTATTTAAGCAATTAAAATTACGTGTTACAAAATTCACTTTTTTCATTACGTTTTAGCCGGGCGGGTTATTTTTCCTAGCTGATAGCAAGGGTTGCTTTTAACCTTTACTTATTTATTAATGCATTTGATAATATTGTTGCTTTTCACGTCATACTGAGCTCCAAGTTCTAGAATGTACCGTTAGTTAGACGATGGCCACTCTACTATAGAGCACTTCCCGTAAACGTCTCAATTTCTCCACTGTTAGTTAAGTGTAGCTACATATTTCGTCCATTTTAAAGGGATGTTTTAAAGCACACATAAAACCTAGTAATATTCAGTTTATCTTTTAGAAAGTGTTAATAAAAGCTTTAATATCACTTTGATGTATTTTATTTTTATTTTACTCACCAATACTATTATTAATTATTACATTCTTCACCGTTACATTAATTCTGATAATAAATCATCATTTATTGTTAGCATTAGATGAAAAGTGGTTATTTTTGCAGATAAAGCTCTTGATTTTCATTTCTTGAATTAAAGACTTCTTGTCAATGTATTTACTTTGATAGTAGCGTTAAATATATTTTTATAAGTTTACGTGTACAGTGCTAATGCATAAGAGACTAAAAAGAAACCAATATCAAATATCCACATAGAAAAAACACTTACTTTAAAAATAAAAAAGTATCAGAGGTGAAAATGATATATTATTATAACAGACAGTGATGTATTCGGGCGGTAATTGGTCGCATGCGTGACACACGATCTGACTACACAATTAATACCAAGATGAAATAGTATCTAATGTTATGAACTCCTATGAATGAATGCATGTGATTGCTGATGAAAAATATATATCTATAGTACTATAGTTCTGTGCTGTGGTGTAATGCTCGCTGACTGCTTTCGTAGCAGTGAGATCCGAGAAAGTGTGAGATTTAAAGAAAGCATTGGTTTCATGGAATTCAAGCATGGCAACCAAACCAATGACAAACATTGACAGGATTATTTGTAAAGTAACAGAAATGCAGAGATCGAGTTATGGCCAAGTGCCACAACTCCCAAAGATCTGCATAATTTGTATCAAATTCATTACTCTTTTCATAGAAACACGCCAAATTCGGATATTCTTGATATCACCCTTGGATAACGCCTGAGTGATTCGGTCGTGTAATGATAATCTATGTGTCCCCTGGTAGCTACATCCATCCACATTCGCCTTGTATTTTGTCAAACTTTCATCTGTGTTTTTCTGTTTTTCTTTTATTTAATCAGTAAATTGTAATATCGTGGTGTAGTATTTGCTCGAACTAATGTGCCTCGAATTCGTGTTACTGAAATTAACATTCATGAAGCATCATCAGATAACTATCTTAAACAATTTACAAAAAAAGTATCGCGCCCATGTTCCAGAAGGTGATAGGTAGTAAATCTATCGCTAATCGGGCACATATCTAATACCGGGCAAAGTTATTTTTATAACAAAATTGAAAATTGAGATTTTCTAGTTTTTTTATTGCCCGACCCGCGAATCGAACCCAGGACTTCAAGACGTCAAGTCCGAAGCCCGACCGCTAGACTACAGAGGTGGAGCAATTTATGAGTTACTTACGGACTACATTAGTGGTTAGGTGTTCTGCTAAACATTAACTCAATTTATTTTAGTTGTACGCTATCTTTTTTCTTTTATCAAAAGAGATGGAATATTTAAATACATCAAGTTAGTCCGAACATACTCGTAAAAACACGTTTTTATTTACGTTTTCCGAGGAACATACTAAACGTCTGTTAAAATGTTGTGTATCTACAAACTAATTTACATTACATTACATCCGCACAGGCACATCCGCATTCAGCATATTTACTTATAAGGTTAAGTATAAAGATATTTACTTATAAGATTATTAAATTAAATCATGTCAGCTATAAACTGAAAGTATTAAATAAAAATAACTACTTTAAAAAACAGACTTCAAAACTAAAAAGTAAAAAATAATAAAGATTTCATGTTAATTATATACTACCTATTATTTATTTATTTTTTAACCGATTTCAAACCAAATATAATATTTATATTAATATATAATATTTATAATAATATATTAATTTATATGTGCTATTTACTAATAGGTTTGAAGTCGGTGCCAAGCCAGTTTCATTCTTACTCATAATATAATTATTAGTTTAAAGCTTAGCACCAACTTCAATGTTATTAGTAAACAGCACATTTACATACCTAACAAGTAGTATATAAATAATATTAAATCCTTGTTATTTTTTACTTTTTAGTTTCGAAGTCGGTTTTTTTAACGTAGTTATTTTTTGCTATTCGAGGTACTAAAGACTAAAAATAAGTAGAATTGTGAACTCTCTTCTTTAGCGTTGGTTAAGAAACATTGCTTCCTAATCTTAATCTATAAAAGGGATCACTATTTTGTAAAGATAGAATGGATTGTGTCAACAGCAGCATGTTTATGGATCCTGTACAAAAGAAATTTTCGATGGAGATCTGGTAAAACGTCTTTATTCTTTGAGCTATGGCCTCGTAAAATGTCCTGTACCTTGTGATAGCTGGCAAATATTTACAGCTTCCAATATATCCAGGGATTTTCAAGGTATGAGAAATACAAAAGATTGAACTATTCTACAATCATTTAATTATCATTTAAGCTGTTATTTTGATTTGAAAATAAGGTGTTTGAGTAATGTGTATCATAAACATAAATGTGAAATTATAGCCTAGTTTAATACGAGTATTAATAATATCTGTCGTTCTCAATTTTATCAACAAAAGATTGTTGAAATATTGATAGGTTTATTTGGATGCAAAGAGAAGTAGGGAAGGTTTTTAAACTATTAGCCTGTCATTCAAATAAAATGGCTTAATATAGCAACAACAGTAGATGTTAAATTTAGAAAACTTTACTTTGTAGATAAGCTATGAAAAGGGGTTTAAATAAATGTGACGAATTTCATGTCCGTAGTTACACAGTTTTTGAGTTGCCAAGGCAAAAAATGCTTTAATATTACAAATTGTGCCGCTTTGCTCATTTTTTTGTACTTAGCTTGATCCACATGTTCAGATTGAATCGGATATCTTTTCACCACATCCATAACTAGCTATATATTGATAAACATGAAAGTGAAATGTTCAGAATATTTTCTTTTTATTAAATCTGAGTTAGGCAAAAAGTTTTCATGGTATTAGTCCATTGCAATTTTTCTTAAAGCAAATATTACCATATTTTATAATTTTAATAAAACGTGCAATTCTTATAGGATAAGACAGCGGCCAAGCATTTGCTTAACCTTGTATTATGCGATACCTACCCTGCAGACACCATATATGTTACTGATGTGTCGCTGTTCTGGGTTTGGGTCTAAAAAGATCGCGTGTGCAATTCTACCCTTTTCTGGTTATCCTCCATTACGAAAATTATGATACCTTACACATCCTTACAGCAAAAGCTGTAAATAAGGGGGAATATACAGCAGGATGGCTTGAAAATTATAATCGCGTGGTATAAACATTTGAAATATGAAGTATCTTAGCTCCAAAACTATAAATACAGTTAACATTTTTACTTTAAAAAAGGAAGTTACTACAGAAATTTTGAAGTATTTAACTTTATTGACGAATTCTTTGGTGGCATCAAGGTAGCAAGAGTCGGCGTTATCCGTTATGGGAAGGAATAAGGGTATGCACACTTTCTTAATGTAAATTCTTATACTTTTCTACAAAAAAACTTTGTTTAACTTTTTATGTTATACTTTAGCCAACCCGTTTCACTTTTCACAGCATTATCAGGTACTTTATAACTAAATAACAAGTATAAATTCTAATATGGGACAAATTTTTGAAGAGGTCTGAGAGAACGAAATGCAAAGTGAATTATATGAGTATATATTTATTATTATTTTTAATTATTTGATAGTTATATGAATAATATTAAATATTTCGGGATAGATTAATGGACTAAATTTTTTAAAGAATATTGTCTGTTTGATAGAATGTTTGTTTTGCTGCATGCTATCTGCTGGAGAGAAATCAACTTGTGGAATTTTCGTAAAATATTTTTTTTATGTTACAAGTCTATCTCGAAAAATAAAACAAGTTTAATTTAAATACTACGACATGTATTATGAACGCTTATTATAACATAATACTTCCTGATCATAACAATAGGCACTTGTCTGAACCTGAATATAATAAAGTAAATTTCGGCGACATTTAAGCCAAAAATTGAAACCTGTTTCACAAAACAGACTGAACGTTTTCACACAATAGATGAATAACATCAACAAACATCAACACTAAATGATACTTCGCTGATGATGAAATCCTTTTCTTATGACAACAAAGGAATATAGACGTTATTCTTTTTTATGAGATTGGGTGGCAAACACGTTAGCGGATTTCGGGGTCGGAAGAAGTACATGTCACCTACAGAAAATAAAGGTAAGGCCCCATTGGTGCATTATGCTACGTTGCGTCACATCGTAGCAAAGAAACTTGTGTATTAAATTTAAAGAAAGCTACAAGCGACAACACTAATGGGGCCTCGTCCTAAGAGTAATGTCCTATTAGTGGGCTGCGCTGCGTCGTTTCATCACACAAGGGATTTTGCATAGTACGCTACATTTGCGTTGCATTAACGCTGGAACAACGCAACATATTAGGGTATGTTAGCAGCTGCATCTATAGATTAATATTAATATATAGGGCTGCATGTCATTTTATCCTTCGCAGTGTACAGACAGAAACATGTTATTTTGTTACTTTTTTTATAGTTTTTTTTAACTAAGAACAAGAAGAAGTCTTTATCAATATCCTGCTCACTTTTCGTAAGATAAAAAATTTCGTTACACTGTCCGTCGCCACTGCAGAGCTTTTACAATGCAGTGCTCCTTTCTTCCCGTTTCGTCTATTGTCCATCGATCTGAAGAACGTCGCGGCGTGACTAGGCAGCGGTCCAGTGGAGCATGTAATATAAAGTATATGGAAAACGACACAGCGATAACGGTGCGACAACGCAACGCAGCGTAACGCCCTTATGGAACCTCACCTTAAGGCTTGTTAAGGCTCTTGTTTAAGTAAATCAAAACCATCGATAAACTGAATCATGACAATTTTTTGCAACAAAGCAGCAAACAAATACACGATTCACCTGATGGTAAGAGATAACCGTGGCCTATAAACACCATAAATGTTACAGGTGCGTCGCTGTCCTATAGCCGGGATGTTAGACCTATTGTGCAAGTTAACCTACGCTTTGGACCGGAACGTGACAGTGTCGATATGGTCGTAGGAATACCGTACATAATATACATGTAATAGTAATAATCACATGATCACACTCTTATTATGAATGTGAAAGTTTGTTTGTTTGGATGTTTTTATGTTTGTCCGTCAATCACGCAGAAGCTACTGAACGGATTTTGATGATATTTACTATACAGACATGGTATGAGCTAACTTGGGTGATAGAATACTTTTTATCCCGATTATATGCTCCTTGGAATAAATCAGGGAATTTTTTCGCAAGGGGGAATATTGGGGTTAAAAGAGGGAATGCAATTGGCGCGATATAATTAAATGCCACGCGGGCGAAGCCGCGGGCGAAAAGCTAGTAATATATAATAGCACTGAAATTAAAAAACAATAACCCTAATCAAAATTTTAATATTAGCTAAGAACCAACTTAATCACATCAGCTTTCTAACACACACACACAGTTAAACTTATAACACCTCTTGTTTTCCGTCAGGGGTAATGAAATATTTTTCCTCGTCTAAAAAAGAAATAATTTATGTTTACTCACCGTTTCCCATAATTCAAAATATTTGATATGAATAGATGTCTATTCTAATAAATGTAAGCAAAACGAAGCGGTAAAATTTCTAAAGCCTTGCTACGGGTTGATGTGAATACCAATTTTTATGTCTACGCGACTTCCGATTCATAAACAGTGTGCTCACTGGCGGAACTTTATTAAAATTTTACGAAACAAATTTAAGAAACAGGAACCATGACATTTTAAAATGCAATAGAGATTTGTTCATTTTTGACGGTCGAACCGATTTTAATGACTTTTAACACATAAATAGCTTACTGTTATAGTCTGTAGCATAATGTGATAAAGACTTTATTGTCAATTTAAACCTTGGGGTACTTCGATTTTTGTTTATTGATAAGACAATAGAAAAATATTGGATGTAAGTACTTTTACATCCCAACAAAATTCAAAGACTGATCATGACTCTAATCCATATTAGTTTTATCATGATCCAACTATTGGCTTTTGAGTTATACTTAATGGTGCATATATTTTTCACTTATATTGATGACCTTATCCTCAATGATTTGCATCTAAATTCGGCTGCTAGCGGTGGCTGGTTTAAAATCTAATTTTGGTGATTATTTTAGAAATATCTGATGTGACTAGTGGCTTTTTAGTTGTAGTTACTATTTGTTAAGAGTAACTCAAAAACTACTAGTAGGATGTCGATAAAAATTATGTGGGACCATTTTGACACAATTTGCTATCTTTCGAAAAATGAGACTATAAAATCTCAACGTGAAACCCAATGGAACATTTGGAGTCAGATTTCACAGGTTTCTTTCGCTTCATTACTAAAACCGTTTTGGTCCGGGATCCTTTGCAAAAAAGACCACATGTCTTCCTGCTAGGCTGCTCGTTAAAGGTGAGTGTAGGCTTATCGTCACTAACACGGTTACATCTAACTTGGTGGTACAGTTTCAGCAACTCGCACTTATTTCTACCACTGCCTCACCTATTGCTGCCGCCATAACATTAGTGTTTGCTGTTGACGTGACCTAGTTGGGAGGGTAAGATAGCCGGCATACTTACTTTTACTCAATGCCTAACATCCTCAGATGGGCAACGCACCAATACCACTTTTGGTTTCATTTGGCGGTGTAAGTATAGTCGTATTTAAGCAATTAAAATTACGTGTTACAAAATTCACTTTTTTCATTACGTTTTAGCCGGACGAGTTATTTTTCCTAGCTGAAAACAAGGGTTGCTTTTAACCTTTACTTATTTATTAATGCATTTGATAATATTGTTGCTTTTCACGTCATACTGAGCTCCAAGTTCTACTCGTAGAATGGACCGTTAGTTAGATGATGGCCACTCTACTATAGAGCACTTCCCCCGTTACATTAATTCTGATAATAAATCATCATTTATTGTTATCATTAGATGAAAAGTGGTTATTTTTGCAGATAAAGCTCTTGATTTTGATTTCTTGAATTAAATCCTTCTTGTCAATGTATTTACTTTGAAGGTAGCGTTAAATATATTTTTATAAGTTTACGTGTACAGTGCTAATGCATAAGAGACTAAAAAGAAACCAATATCAAATATCCACATAGAAAAAACACTTACTTTAAAAATAAAAAAAGTATCAGAGGTGAAAATGATATATTATTATGACAGACAGTGATGTATTCGGACGGTAATTGGTCGCATGCGTGACACACGATCTGACTGACTACACAATAAATACCAAGATGAAATAGTATCTAATGTTATGAACTTCTATGAATGAATGCATGTGATTGCTGGTGGAAAATATATAACTCTCTGAGTACTATAGTTCTGTGCTGTGGTGTGATGCTCGCTGACTGCTTTCGTAGCAGTGAGATCCGAGAAAGTGTGAGATTTAAAGAAAGCATTGGTTTCATAGAATTCAAGCATGGCAACAAAACCAATGACAAACATTGACAGGATTATTTGTAAAGTAACAGAAATGCAGAGATCGAGTTATGGCCAAGTGCCACAACTCCCAAAGATCTGCATAATTTGTATCAAATTCATTACTCTTTTCATAGAAACACGCCAAATTCGGATATTCTTGATATCACCCTTGGATAACGCCTGAGTGATTCGGTCGTGTAATGATAATCTATGTGTCCCCTGGTACCTACATCTATCCACATTCGCCTTGTATTTTGTCAAACTTTCATCTGTGTTTTTCTGTTTTTCTTTTATTTAATCAGTAAATTGTAATATCGTGATGTAGTATTTGCTCAAACTAATGTGCCTCGAATTCGTGTTACTGAAATTAACATTCATTAAGCATCATCAGATAACTATCTTAAACAATTTATAAAAAAAGTATCGCGCCCATGTCCCAGAAGGTGATATGTAGTAAACCTATCGCTAATCGGGCACATATTTAATACCGGGCAAAGTTATTTTTATAACAAAATTGAAAATTGAGATTTTCTAGTTTTTTTATTGCCCGACCCTCGAATCGAACCCAGGACTTCAAGACGTCAAGTCCGACGCCCGACCGCTAGACTACAGAGTTGGAGCAATTTATGAGCTAATAAAAAAAAAAATTACTATTTTCCTAGCTTACGGACTACATTAGTGGTTAGGTGTTCTGCTAAACATTAACTCAATTTATTTTAGTTGTACGTTATCTTTTTTCAATAACACAAAAACAAAAGAGATGGAATATTTAAATACATCAAGTTAGTCCGAACATACTCGCAAAAACACGTTTTTATTTACGTTTTCCGAGGAACATACTAAACGTCTGTTAAAATGTTGTGTATCTACAAACTAATTTGACAGCATCTGGAAATAGCATTTACTTAAAATCTGTTTAGTTTGTGCGCCACAAAATTCCTACCAGTATTGATTATTTAGTCAAAAGCAATAGTATTATATAATATTTGTTACACGTATTATAGCATAGAACTTTTTAACCATGGGGCAAAAAAAAATTAACGTTATTCATAAGAAACAAATAAAAAATGGGGTACGTTTATCTATGTACGCACATGAGAAATTATACTTAATTATGGCATATAAACAATGAACATTTCTAACTAAAAATATACAAATCACACTTGTATGAAACTAAAACTCGTGTGCTTGTGAAACTAACGCAAGAAATCTCATGACATTTGTTTTTGTATTACAAATTTTACTTTTATCAAAAAAAAAAGTATCTTTACGCCCATATCCCCGAAGAGGTAGGCAGAGGTACAACCAGGGACACAGGGATACTAAGTCTCACAATGTGATAGGTGGCAACCTATCGCCAACCGGGCACATATCCTATCCCGAGCAACCTCTTTTTAATTAGAAAATTGGAAAAACCCAATTTTCTTTTTGTTTTTGTGTCCCGGGATTCGAACCCGGGACCTCATGCAGTCAAGTCCGACAACTGAACCGCTAGACCACACAGGCGATTATCATTTTTTTATAACTCGCCCAAATAATTATACCTCAAAATTTCGTCACATGATTTGAGTATTCAGTATCTCAATTTGTTAGAGTTTCATTAGTAAAACACGGGTAACGTTACAAATAATAAAAGAAGCGTTTTTTTAATTTATCAAAACAGTTTGGCTGACAGCATTTGACATATATTTAATAACGTGATACGTGTTCGAGTTTATTATTTCGTGATGAATATTAGGAGGTAATACGAAACCAACAAATTGTTACGTTCTATGATTAACGGTGTTTGGAATTTCAGCTTTTGTTCCCTAACAATACAAAACTCGTAGCACAATATATGAATAATAAATTGACGTTTTCCATCACTAATGATGATTAAATACAAATTAGGATCGAATTTGTAACATAATCATTTAAATCGGATTAATGAGGCTTGTACGTGTGTATAAATTACAATTATTTAAATTAGGGATAGCTATTGTATATCGCTACATAGTATAAAACAAAGTCGCTTTCTCTGTCGTCTAAATCGCCTCTGTGGTCTAGCGGTTCAGTTGTTGGACTTGACTGCATGAGGTCCCGGGTTCGAATCCCGGGTCGGGCAACAAAAAGAAAATTGGGTTTTTCCAAATTTTCTAATAACAAAAAAAATGTTGCTCGGGATAGGATATGTGCCCGGTTGGCGATAGGCTTGCCACCTATCACATTGTGGGACTTAGTATCTTCGGCTAGTCGTGGGTGCCCTGGTTGTGCCTCTGCCTACCCTCTTCGGGGATATGGGTGAAGATACTTTCTCTGTCCCTATGTTCCTTTGTACGCTTAAACCTTTAAAACTACGCCACGGATTTTATGAGGTTTTTTAATAGACTAAGTGATTAAAGAGGAAGGTTTATTTATATATTTTATAACCATGAAAAGCTGGGGCGGGTCGCTAGTTTGTTATAAATGTACAGCGAAACCGAAAAATGATTGAAGAGATGAAGAAGAACGTAATTTTTTTTATGTAGCTGTTTTTTACAAAATACGTTTTCTTAGCAGTAAAAGATGCGGACGTTCAACGACCTTCACCGATCTGATAATAGAATGAAACATATTTTATTACGAATTTAGTATGTTATAAATAGCCGTAGATATCAGAAAAGCTCCCAATATTAATATTTTCAGTATGCTAAGGCGTCACTTTCTACGTTTACTGCATTTGTCTTTTCTTAAAAAGTATAAAAAAATGTGTCTTTTCTTGTTTGTTCTAATTTAATATTTTTATATTTTTAAGAGCACCATTACACAGTGTCTCACTAAATCTTGTTCCATACGCTAGGGTTGCCTGGAAGATATCGCTGACATGGCGACGAAGCCGCCGTTGTGTGTCTTATAGTTTAAGCTTTTTGAATATTATGTTGAATTTTAATTATTTTTTAAGAAATGTTATTTCATGACTTCGATTGGTTTGGAGACAACCCTTTATAATCGTGTTTGCAATAAAACACCCAATTAGTTAACATATTTTTTCTATTATCCAATGAAGTGTAAGTAGCTGGCTTCGGAATGTTTGGTTTTATCTGGCAACCCAGATAATTAGTAATCAACCCAATTCCTGCACATTATATACATCTCATGCTCTAAGTCAGAATAAAATTTCTTATCACTACATACCCACTATAAAACAAAGTCACTTCCTCTATCCCTATGTCCTTTTGTATGATTAAATCTTTAAAACTACACGACGGATTTTGATGTGTTTTTTTTAAATAGATAAAGCGATTGAAGATGACGCTTTACCTATATTTTTTTATAGAAGAGGAGGCAAACGAGCAGGTGGGTCACCTGATTGAAAGTGATCACCTCCGCCCACGGACATCCGCAACACTAGGAGTATCACAGATGCGTTGCCAAATTATATGTATATTTCATAACCGTGTGAAGCCTGGGCGGGCCGCTAGTTATTTTAACATTGCAACAAGTGATTGATTGACTTTTATATTTTATAAAAAATGAAAAAAAATATTCTGTACTCACGATTTTTAGGCAATCCATTTTAAATATATTTCCTTAAATATTATATATGTTACAAATTATGTTTTATTGTATTACCAGCTCGGTGACGGTTGACTTATGTTCGTATCTTAGACCATAAGTTAGCAATTTTTTTTGTTCACAATTTATATATTATCGCCATGGAAGTATCCACACTGATACTACGATAATGTAGAAGAAGCCTATCTCTCTTTTATCTACATTTTCATAGCAAAATTACCTACAAAAAAATAAACTTGCCATAAAGTCTAGAGAATAGTCTCGAGAGGGAAAATAGACAACTATAAGAAAAAAATCGAAATATGAATTTTAAGATTTTGTAAGCTATTAGGTAGTATAGGGTTAGTTCATGTTATTAGATTTTTTCGCGCTTGAACACACACATCCTCAAACACATTTTACTTCTTTTAGCTATTTCAAATATTTCCTTCCATAGTGGTGTTAAAAATTAATTCCGATGAAAAAATTTAAACTATGCGGATGAAGCCGCAAGCAATAGCATGTAAAAGTAAGATGAGAAAACTTAATCGTTATCTTCTGGTGGTTCAAATATCAAACTTTTAATTTCCTGCCACTGAACAACTCAAGTTCCACATATTGCTCGTGTAGCGTACGAGCGTACTTCTTTCAATTTTAAACTGCATTCTGTCCTCAAAATAAGCTTGCTTTATTTCGTCTGATACGACTCTGGAAACCTTTAAAATAACTTTCATAAAATGTTTTTTAAGGCAAATTGGACGTTCCTGGGTTAATAATAATAAGTTATACTGTCAAATATAAAGTGATTTAAAGAAGTTCTAGACGGGTGTAAATACAGGTTATAAATTTTTGCATCCATGTAGACCGTAAATTTTACCTTAGACGGCGTTTTCATAACCATCTAGAACGTCTTTTAATCCATCCTAGTTAAAATCTAACATAACGCAGGAACGTGGAATCATCCCTTAAATTTCTATTTTTACAGATAGGTTAGGTTAGGTAGTTATTTAATATTTTATGTTTGTTTATTTCACGAGTCATTTAATTAGGTGATCATACAGCCATAGAGCTGTGGCATTCTGAGGCTGAGAAATTAAGATTCTTGCGCACGTTAGTTTTCGGTTATCTTCTAAAATAAGATTTATAGGAACTCTAGATGATTGTAAGCACAGGTTATAAAAATCGGTTTGCATCTATCTATGGATATAGATACCTATGAATAAAGCCTAACTCAGATCTAAATACTTACATTATATTTCTATTTTTATTCCTTGACCAAAAAAGAAGGGTGTTATAAGTTTGACGTGCCTGTGTGTTAATGTTAACTTTTGAGAAGATAGATCGATTACGATGGGGACTTTTTGTTCGAAAGCTGACGTGATTGAGACGGTTCTTAGCAGCATTACGGATAGTTCAGTTTAGGTTGTTATTAAAAAAAAATTTCTTCACGCCCATATCCCCGAACAGGTAGGCAGAGTTACAACCAAGGCACCCACGACTAGCCGAAGACACTAAGGTTGTTATTAAATATTTTATTTTTAATATTATTAAGAGCCACTTGCAGATTCCCGGGTTTCATTCGACATTAAGTCAAACTGTCAAATATGAGGTGATTTAACCTTAGTTATACGCTAACTCAGTGTTAAATACTTAACCCAGTAACGTGCAAGTGACTCTAAACGAGTTATTCAATTAAATGATCATACAGACAAAGACAGTGGTCGTGCTGTAACAATCTGAGGCTGGGAAGTTAAGCTTCTTACAAACGTTAGTTTTTCGGTTATTTTACCGATTCTAGACACCAAAGAAGAGATCAATAGTCGCATCTCCGCAGCCGATGATTCTCTCTTTCCATCAGGAAAGCCGCCTGTTTGTTAACTTTTAACTTAAAAAAAGATTATTGCCTTGTATTTAATATTTTCTATCGTCGGTGCTTGGTAAAACTTCCAAATATTCATATTTTTTAAATAAAGAAACACTTGCACAGTTTCACGTATCACGTATAATTTATTATTTTATAAATAGCTTACCGGTTTCGCTTATACAACATCATCAGGGCTAAAACTTAAACTAAGTTTAAACTTAGTACAAAACACAGTATAAGTGTTTCTTTATTTAAAAAAAATGGATATTGCCTTGTCACACTCAATATTATATAAATTTTCTTGTACATTTCGTTTATAACTGGAAGAAGTATCCTATAAAGAGAAGCGCATATTTCCTTTTGTAATGAGTTTTGTGGTCTTATCAGGCGTGTGACATACGTTGTTATAGTAAATATTTCACGTAGGTACTGCAATTGAGAGGTATGCCAAATTTATTTTTTGGATAATTTTAACGGTGGCAATTATATCCATGGAGCAGTTTTTGTGGGTAAATATTCAGACATCTTGAGAGTGAATTTTTCTAGTTTAGTTCATCACAACCTTTGACGCCAAAATTGCTTTCCATTAGGTGATCTTTCTTTAGATTATTTTTAGATATACTTTAGATATACTTCTTATCGTCGGTGCTTGGTAGAATTCCATTCTCGATGCAATTTATTGAAAAAACACAGTATTATTTTCAACGAAACTTCAGTTGTTATATAGCCCTGATGATGCTTGTATAGCGAAACCGGTTGGCTAAACCATAAAAATAAAAAATGATAAAATAACTGTGGAAAGTACAAGTGTTTTTTAAATAAATTGTGATCTTTTTTTGATATTGGCTTTTACATGTAAAAAATTAAATTTAATGTCACTTTTTAAATTTTTGCTCATACAATAGCTTTTGTCACGTCTCTTAAACAATATGTAGGTGTTAGGAGCAAGAAAGCCTCCGAAACTTTTATAAAACGTGCTAGAAATGAAAATATTTCGTGCATATCATCATAGTGTGCTTGATGGTACGTTTCTGAATATGAAAAGCACTTTATCTATTTTCAAACAATATGTTAGTGTTGGATAAGAATGAAATAACATTGATAGTTTAAAGTAATTCTTATATTTTTACAATGTAAAATTAAAGTTTCAATCAATGTCATTATAGAAGCCGACTTTACCTGGTAAAGCTGCCAGCTGCGGCGGATATTACGTTTCACGATCAGATCAATAGGATATTATCCGAAGGTGGTGTCAAGAGTCTCAGAAACAGGCGTGTTTGTATGAAAAGGGTAATGAATTTGAAGGAAGCAAGACAGGTTTATCAGGATCGTGAGGTCTGGCACTGTCTGCCTACCCCATAAGGGACTTGACGTGAAGATATGTATATATGTATGTATGTAGCACTATGATATTATGTAAGTATTGAAAAAAAGATAACATCATCAGGTTTTTTTTAAATCATATTTATTTGCAAAACACACTCATATGTATTAAGATAATTAAAGGTTTTAACTAAATATATGTAAATCTAACGAAATGTTATTGTAGGAAATGTACAAAGTTCTAAAATTTTAATAAACGTTGAATAGAGATATACAAATAGATCGCCACTGTAGTCTAGCGTCCCAGCATCGGATTGAACTTATAGAGGTCCCATTATCAATCCCCGGTCGGGCAACAAAAGAAAAAAGTAGAGAATATGTTTTTCTGAGTATCTAATAAATTAAATAGCCTGGTTTGCCACTGGGATTGCCACCTTTCACATTCGGCTACTTGTGGGTGCCCCGGTTGCGTTTGTGCCTACCTCTTCGAGGATATGAGCGTAAAAATACTTTTTATAGAAAAATAAGGAGAAATTAATTTTAAATGTTAAATTAATATACCCGTACAAATATTCATATATAACAACAACTAAGTACAAATAAATTAGACCTAGAAATACCTTTCTCTCTCGATGTCTTAAAAGGAAGACATAAAAGAAAAATGTGGTTTTTATAATTTAGCAATAATGTTACTCGGGATTGGAAGTGTGTCCGGTTGTCGATAGGCTTGCCACCTATCTCAATGTGGGACTTACTGTTTTCGGCTGGTCATAGCTGCCCTGCTTGTGTCTCTGCCTACCTCTTCGGGTATATGGCCGTTAAGATCCTTTTTTTAAAGAGCTAAATAACTTAAATTCAGACAAAGTTACAGGCAAAGCTAGTAACTCATAAAGGGAGAAAATGTAACTAATATTTCGCAACGCTAAGCAAAAAATTAGATGAGTCTGATGGTTGGTTGAATAGTAATAAGATCTCAATGGAAGCTTGCCAACTATAATTGACTCAAACAGCGGGCGCTGTTCTTCCTGCTATTGCCTAGAGTCTTGTTAAAAGGTTACCTGAAAATATTATTACGTAACGTTTGTGTATTTCATGTGTGAAATACACAAATACATACATACATACATATTTCAAGTGAACTTCAGACTATCCCTATATTTTTGACAAATATTTTTAAAACATAACTGAATTCTTTTGTTAAACATAATTCTTTCGCTGTTAAATGATACATATTGAAGATTAACACGAGATACATACTTTGCAGATTTGGATAGATGTAAAAACCAGGAGAGATCTTAGATCTCAGATCTAATGATCTCTCCTGGAATGACTTATCATTCTATGACAAAATCGGTCGGGTATTATAAATAAAGATCTCTGGACTAGTTACAATTTTTAAATCTTACCTTTATCTCTAACTACCATTATCTAAGTAAGATAAGGTAAAGTAAGTAAAGCTAAAGAGTAAAGTTAGCAAATTTATGACTAAGTCAACGAGTCTAATACACGTAAACACTTAGGCAGATAGAATAAATTTAATTAACACCTATACCTTGAAACGTAGATCAAAATGTTCATCAGGGAAATTCATATAGGTCACTTAAGAAAGTTATATTATTTGATTAAAGAAAATCAGGATTTTTCGCCCAGTCCCATGAATCAGAACTCAGAAACTGTTCTACAAAAGGGCGCATAATACTTCAGATGTAATATTCAATAAGAAAGAATGCATGCTTCTAGAAAACAGTTCAAAATATTGCCCAAAATCAAAAATTAAAATAACAGATTTAGAAAATTTTGCAGTTTATTTGGATTTAGCGGCAAATGATATTTCAACAAAACACAGTGGGTTTTTTGTTGAAATATCGTAAATAAAAAAGAAATAAAATACGAACACTTGAATTCAATCTTAAAAATTGGTAAAAAAGCAGAAAATGCTGAATGGAAAATATTACAATCAATAAAAAGGAAAATTAAAGAAGATAACTAAAAGTTATTACAAAGGCGGATAGAGGTAATACGATTGTTGTAACAACTAGAGCAGAATAGGACAGTAAAATTAATGACTTTTTAGAAAATGTTTTTTTTAATATATTAAATCGAGATCCAACTAATGAGTATAATCGCCAAGTTAGAAATACTTTGATTACTTGTAACAGTATTTTTACACCTACAGACGTTTACAAGCTCAAGATAATGAACCCACAAATACCCAGTCTCCATGGCTATTACAAGCTACACAAAGAAGTTTCACCTATAAGACCGGTGGTTTCATATATGAATGCTCCCACTTATCATCTAGCAACAGAGTTAAAAAGGGTTTTTAAATGTTTTACTAAGTTTATACCTGCAAATGCAGTTAAAAACAGCTTGGAGCTTGTAAATAAAATAAAAGTGTTGTAGTTCCAGGTGGCTATCTTAGTCTCTTTTGATGTACAAAATTTATTCCCAAGTGTCCCAGTAAAAGAATGCCAAGCTGCAATTAATGGTATTATGGTCCAATCGAACTTAGAGCCGA
Source organism: Calephelis virginiensis (assembly GCA_002245475.1). Classification (NCBI taxonomy): domain Eukaryota; kingdom Metazoa; phylum Arthropoda; class Insecta; order Lepidoptera; family Riodinidae; genus Calephelis; species Calephelis virginiensis. Next base: position 8,848 of record NJDC01011305.1, on the reverse strand, counting down.
AAATTGTAGATCTTAATCATCGTTTTGACATTTGCCTAAAACAAAATTTCTTTAGTCTTAATAATAAAATTTATCAAGTCTGATTGATGGACTAGCCATGGGCAGTCCAATTTCACCCTTATGTGCTGACATGTTTATGGATAAAATAGAGAAACAGATTCTTCTATCAGAAACTTTTGGGACATGTTATGTTGTCTATTGGTATATATATGTTGACGATGTATTCTGTCTTTTGACAGGTTCCAAAGATGGATTAGATCAATTTTTATTATACATGAATTCCCTAAACCAACATATTAAGTTTGCCATGGAAATAGGGCAAAATATATTAAATTTTCTGGACATTACTATTTTCTTCAAAGAAAATAGACATCAGTTTACCATATTTAGAAAAAGCACGTTTTGTGATAATATCATTTCCTCAGATTCCAATCATCCAAAGAGTCACAAATATGCTGCATTTTATGCTATGTTACATAGGTTATTAACATTACCTCTAGAGAAACAAGATTTTAAATGTGAACTACGAACCATTAAAGCTATAGCCAGAAATAATTGTTACGATCCTAAGCTTATTAAATAAAAGAAACAAGTATGTCGGGTTACATATCCAGGTATCACTCAAAAGACCTCTGGTGATAATAAAAGGTATGCCAGACTGCCTTTTCTGGGCAAGATATCCAACAAATCAAATGATAAAAGATTGTCATTCGGTATTTTACACGTCTTGGTCTGGATCTTTAAAACACCTTCTCTTTAATAACAAAACAAGGACATCTAAAATGGCGCATAGTGATGTCTATCGATTGGAATGTGAGGAATGTAAGACTGAGTATGATGAACAGACTGGAAGGTCTTTTTTCAAGAAGAGTTAAAGAACACCTGAGTACTTGGCGTTCCGGTAAAGAGGAGTCTACATTTGGTAAACATCTGAGGGACGAAGGTCATACATTCAATCCAATAAAAAAAAATTCATTCCTACATTACTGTAATAAAGGGACGAGGCTAAATGCTTTAGAAGCCTTAGAAATTAATAAAAGAAAAAGTAATCCAAAATTATTAAATGATCAGATGGAACTTAATACATCACCCCTTTTGAATATTTTCTAGTAATTTAATCTAATTTTACATGTAGCACAATTTTTGCTATAAGATTTACATATGTACAAATAGTAAATTTAATTTAGTGATTAATTTTCAACATTTTCAGTTTCAACATTTAGTTGTGAAAGAATCTGTAGCTGGCAACTCCGTTGTACAACGTTTTAAAGTTTTTTGTATCTACCCATTATAAATGAATTTATATTTAAAAATCAAAATATTGTTTAGTAGTTTAAGTTTTAGCCCTGATGATGCTGTATAAGCGAAACCGGTAGGCTATTTATAAAGTAATATATTATGAGTGATACGTAAAACACATCAAGTGTTTCTTTGGTTAAAACTATGAATATTTGGAAGTTTTACCAAGCACCGACGATGGAAAATATCAAATATATTAATACTATCCACATTCGCATTCTATATATAATATTATCTGTTTTAATCAGTAACACCTATGGTATACGATTTTTAATAAAACCATTTAAATATTTAAAAATTAAAGTTTTCTAATACCATAATGCTTAGTAAAGATACTGTATAAATTTTGCAACCTTTTCAATGATATTGGATCTCAAAGAGACGTAACTAATGGAAACACTGACTTAGCCGAAGATAAATTTGCTTAACTGTTGGCGAACCGATCAAACAATATCCCGGGAACTCGAAGTAGAGGATCGATCACTGGCGCAGGGAATTTGGATTTACGTGCGAGTAACAAAATAATTGTATTTAAGGAAATAATTCTGAAAAATTACTTTTTCGATTTTAATATAAGTTTCACAACTTTGAAAGTGACAAGTTATCTTCATCACGAAATATTACGAATGTAAAAATAGCCCTCTTAAGAAATGCAAATACGACAAATTTGGTAAACTAAAGCCTAACTTTACTTGGAGCAGTTTAATATGTTTTTATGCCATAAGACAAGCGAATAATCACACGGCTTTCCTAATGGTAACAAAAAAGCGTCCTACTATTTAGATGTCTGCATTTCCGGGTCCGGGTGCTTATTAAATTTATCCTTGTATCTATTTAAGTATTTTATGTGTTATAATCGTTGACTAACACCCATAACACAAGCATATAATTTGCTTACTTTGGGGTTAGATTCAATTTGTGTGATTTGTCCAGGAATATTTATTTATTTATTTATATTTTTGAGTTATCACCGGGTAAAATTTTGTATCATAAAACATACTCTGGGTAATAATAAAAAATAACGTATCGTTGGCACTCGGCCACTCGGTACGCTTAACTCTACTGATCAGTGAGGTATTGAGCTCCTCAATGTATGTTATAATTTTATCTGACCACATCAAAAAAAACTCATAGTATCGCCTCTGTCGCTAGCGTTCCAGGTATTGGACTTGACTGAATGAGGTCCCGGGTTCTATTACCAGATGTTCTAGATGTTTGCATTTCCGGGTCCGGTTGCTTATTAAATTTATCCTTGTATCTATTTAAGTATTTTATGTGTTATAATCGTTGACTAACACCCATAACACAAGCATATAATTTGCTTACTTTGGGGTTAGATTCGATTTGTGTAACTTGTCCAGAGATGTTTATTTATCAACTTTATAAAAAAGCCTGTCTAGATGTCATATGCCATAGAAGTTATAGGTGCTTTGTTGTCCTTAGACCGGGTTGATAGTCCTATATGTGCACATCTGCCAGCTATCGTAACCTCCGTATTGGAATAAGACTGGCTTTATTGCAGCAGGAATACAGAAAGTGATGGATGACCTTGACAAGTTTCTGCATAGTATTTTATCAGCAGTGATCATGTTGGATTTGACATATTTAAACTACGCTTACCTCTCACGAGTGCTTAATAGAGAGACATATAGTCTATTCTTCGCATAGAATCATAACTAAAATGGAAAAAAAGAGTATTTAGTTGTTCTCAGGTAGGTATAATTTAAATAGATGAAGATAGTTATTGATATTTAAGCGAGAGACACGCACACTGGCCGATAAAAGAAAACCATGGTCTATGAACACCATAGATATTGCAGGTGATTTACTGTCATAAGGCCGGATGTTAAATTTATTGTGAAAGTCTACCGGCTAGTCTACCGGAACCGGAACATGACACAGTCACTATGCTGGCAGTAATAGTTAAGGCATTAGAGTATAATAAATATCCCTGAACATATAACACAAATTGAATCTAACCCCAGAGTAAGCAAATTATATGCGTATGTTTTAGGTGTAAGTCAACGATTTTAATAAATTGAAATATTTAAAAAGATACCAGGATAAATTTAATAAACACCTCGACCAGAAAATGTAGACATCTAAATGTTCATCACACAAATGCCTGCCCCCTTCGCAAATCGAACCCGAGTTTTTTGGTTGATCGGTGTAGTCAGACGTGTACGTTAGCCACTTAACCAACGAGTCGTGAAATATTTTATGTGTGCATTATGTTTTTTAATTTATTTTATGTGACTCGTATCAGTGCTTGTTTAAAGTCTTTCGGCGAATAAGCACACTGCTCTACTGATCGTAAGAGATAATCGTGACACAATAGATGTTATAGGTGCTTCGCTATATTTTATCCTAGCACCAGTGGTCGTGTCAGTATTGACGAAGCTCGCCTCTAACGAGCTTCCAGACTAAAAAACATATGATCTCTTCTACCCAGAGGACCCAGCCCAATACAGCTGGAGAGAGACAAAGCTTATTTTTACCTATCTCTATTTTTATATGATTACCAGTGGAAAGTCAAATAAATATAAAACCGCGGTCGCGGCACCATGTTGTTAAAAATAAAGAAGACTGAAATTTAACAAATTTAAATCATTCTGAACAGCCATTTGTCTCATTAAAACCACACTGACGTAATTAAGTTTGAAATCGTATAAACAGACGAGACGTAATTGTCTTTTTTATATCAAATGACCCGATTTCATTTGTACGCTAACCAAAACGAGAGCTATTCGGCGAATCCCCCGAATTTCAATAAGAAAAGAAAAGCTGTCGCGTTGCGCCGTTTTAAAAGACGTAGGTATAATTTTTATTTCCCTAAACCAATATAATGGGTAAAAAGGGCTTTTCACAATCTTATAAGTATTTAATATAGATTAGATTTTCAGATTTTAAAATTGATTTAAATAAAATATGTAATCACATTTTAGTATCAATAACTATAAATGAGTATTCGTGTATACACAGATTAAAATGACCATGACAATAATAATAATATAATAATACATACTTGAAAAACAAAATTAACACGGATTTCTAATCAATTGTAAGTAAAACAGATAGTGTTGTGTTTGTTAGTCAACGATACTATAACAGATGGTGTCATTTTCGTTAGTCAGCTATACATATGATATCATGTCATCACAATACAGTAAGTATAAATTGCTAAAGGGCAGAATCTTATCTATTATGGAAACGCATCAGCCAACGTTCATAATTTTATGCTCATAATAAAAATGGAGAAATTTAAATGTTGTTTAAATTTTGTGTTTTAATTATTCGTACGAAAAAAGGAAATGAGAATTTTCATGCACGTAATGGACTTTTGCGCAATTCATTGCGGTATCATTGAATATTTATAATGGACTGGCACATTTCGTTTATATTTAAACTCTGTAATATTTTGTCACGTCATTGAACCAGTTATTTAATAATTATATTCACGATAAACTATATATTTCTATAATTATATTATAGAAATACTAGCGGCATGCCTCGGTTTCGCATTGATATAGAATATGAATATAAACCTTCCTCTTTAAAAACTTTATGTATAAACAAAGCATAAAAATCCGTTGTTTAGTTTGAAAGATTTAAGCATACAAAGGGACATAGGGACAGAACACGACTTTGTTTTATACTATGTAGTGATATAGTTTATCGTGAATGTAATTGATACAAGAAGGTGTAACTTTGCTGAAATCCATTTTTAAATCAAAATTAAATTATTCAATTTTTCAACAAAACACACACAACTGAAAAAAGTGTTAGTGGGTGCTAATAAAATTGTTTAGTGGCATGTATGTGCGTGTTTATGTTATGTGGAGTGGATACATTTTGGGGTCTTCGGCTACTAGTAAGTCCAATCCATTCACTACGCACTGTCTTTCCTGTTTTATTGCGCAATAATACGTAAATAATTAAATATTTCAATGGAATATTGTAACATTTTTAATAGACATTTGTGAGTTTTCCTTCTCAATACATTGACGTATTTTTGCTAACTCACAGAGATTCGTTAAACTGTACACAGTAGGTTTTACTTTCGGTTTTTCCAGTCAGTGCTGCGGCTGACGGATGTTGAATTAAACAAACCGGATAACCTAGCGTGTAAGGAGGTAATTGATTTGCACATGAAGACGCTGTCATTTTATTGGATTACATTAAAACATAATTTATGATTAACCGGAAAAAACGTAACAATATTTAACACAAAAATATGTACGAGTAATAAATAAAATATTTAAAAATAAATATATACGGGCAGGAATAGATAAGGCGGTGAAACTCTACCAGGGCAGATTTCTGCACTGCCCTCTACCACCAGTACCTGCTATTACTATTGTTTTATGATAATAGTTATAATGTCATATTTCTCTTAAAAGAAAAATAATTCATTTGAGTTTATTGTTAGACAAAAATATTTAATTTTTAGTTGTAAAACGTAGACCATTACTTTATAAGATTACATATTCCCAAGGAGACACTACATAAAGTTCTTAGCATTTTATAAAAAATACAATTTTATCTAAAAACGGCTCTCTAGAGCCCTGTGACCTGAAATTAATGCTCAAAGACGTTTTAGAATGTCCCCTTTTAAAGCATATATTTACAGTGTTGACCTTTGGTGGAATTCCTTTAAAAATACACTTTGTACAACTTTTCCAATTTTGTTACAGGAAATTACTTATAAGATCACTGGAGGTATACGGTTGTGCATCAGCTTGCCCGGACAGATCCCTACTGTCACCTTGCATATTCCTGCCACCATAGTAACATTTAATGTCATAAAAAAAGTATCACGACCATTTTCCAGTGGTAGGGAGAAGCACAAACAGGGCACCCGCGACTAACCGAAGACACTAAGCCCCATAATGTGATATGTGGCAAGTTTATCGCAAATTGTGGACAGCGTTATTTTTATTAAAAAATTGAAAATACACATTTCCATTGTTTATGCTGCCCGACCCGAGGATCAGACGTGAAACTTCAAAAAGTCAAGTCCGATGCGATACCGCTAGACCACATAGGCGGTTTTTGTCAGTAACGAATGAATTAAAGAACGTAAGATTACCGGTAAACTTGCTTATTAGGCTTCTTATCTCGGCAACTATACGGCGGCACACCAATAGCATTTATAGTATCTACAGGACACGGATATCCCTTACCACCCGCAAGAGTTCTGTGCTTGTTCGTTATAATATTAAACTTATAATAAGTAAGTATTCAATTGGCCTGGCATCGACTTCAAACCTATCAGTAAATGGCACATAAAAATTGTAGGTAGTATATAGTTAAAATTAATTCTTTATTATTTTTTAGTTTTTAGTTTTGAAGTCGGTTTTTATTAATGTGGTTATTTTTATTCTATAAAGTAATAAAGTTTATGGTTGCTTCTAAATTCTAATGAATGAATTTTCATTTTAAATTACAATTCGTTAGCTGCTTTACACCTAAAAGTATTATTCTCTGTAGTTCTCGCTAATAAAGATTTGTGTTCTGTGAAGATTTAGGTACCTACTTTTTAAATTGTTAATGAGTTCTTATTTTTTAAAAAGAGGTAGTAATTAAACGTAGCCTCTCCTAATCAAAAGCTGTCACCATTTTAACCGACTTAAAAAAATTAGGAATTGCTCAATGCAACTGTATGTATTTTTATTTTTGTTACGCGATTACTTGGACAACAAAAAAAGTGATTTTGATTGTTATTTTTAGGAAACACAGTTCATGATTCGGAAGTTGTCTCTCAAAATAATCATTGCTCATACATTTCATAATTCTCATTTGAATTCCCACTACTATTTTTAGGTCTAGCGGGCCGGGTGTTGGACTTGACTGCATGAGGTCCTGGGTTCGAATCCCGGGTTGGGCAACAAAAAGAAAATTGGGTTTTTCCAATTTTCTAATAAAAAAAAGATTGCTCGGGATAGGATATGTGCCCGATTGGCGATAGGCTTGCCACCTATCACATTGTGGGACTTCGTGTCTTCGGCTAGTCGTGGGTGCCTTGGTTGTAACTCTGCCTACCTCTTCGGCGATATGGGCGTGAAGATACTTTTTTTATTTTTAGGTATTACTCAAAAACCAATAGTGGGATATTGATAAAATGTATGCTGATCCATCTCGGAATTATTATGCATCTTTCGTAAAAAGAATCACCAAGTCACAACGTGAGTTTTGACGCCAGTGAGAAAAAGATGGTCGAAGATTTTTAATAATTATTGAATATCGTATATATTATATTGAGTGAAATATGTCAATTTTGGTGGCCTTTTGTACAATTTTGTTTAGTGAAACAATCATGAAAAAATTAGTGTATCTTGTATTTCCTCGTTGCCGCCAAATCTCACAATGTGATCTTGAGTAATGAGGCCACCACTTTACCCAAGAACCTGACATGACTTATTGACGACTTATGACTTATGGCAAATTATAAATTAATTCAGATTTTGGTAATTTTGATGCAAATTTCTTCTTGACTAATGGCAAAATACTAACATGAAAGCCAAAACCTAAAGAAAGAAAAAGAAACGTCGCAACGTAAAAATTAAACAAATGAAGTTGGTTCTTTACGATTTTAATGCGCTTATTTATAAATACTAAGTATCGTCAATTTGTCGGAATTCGACTATAATAAATTTAATCATAAGTTATTCAATATAAATAATTAGAACATTATATTCCAACATTATTAAAGTTCTATTGTTAATTATCTTTTTCTAAAATCTAAAATCTACTCCTTTTTGAACTATTTAGTAAGCGTATATGTCATGGAAATGAAAAATCAACAGACATCGACTCGCGACAGCAAATTAAAATCAGTTTTTATGAGCTAAAAATAATGTTGAACGTGTAATGAAACTGTCTGATGCCAACTGCACGTAATGTGTCTATAGATTTATTATTAATCATTCAAAATGGGTCGCCAATTTGAATTTGTTTTGATTATTTTGAATTACTTAGTTTTTAATTTGTTCGAATTTTGATTCTTTGGAAATTATCCTCGATGTTTTTGCTCTAATTTTGAAAAATCTTTTTTTAAACATTTTCTAAGAGGAGATCATCAATTTATTTTGTATGTATGTTAGCGATTACTTCGCTAGACATGAACAAATTCTTTAAGTAGGTCATAATTTTAGTCCTCAATTTGAATCAAATTCAACTCATGGCTTTTGAATTATATTTAACTAGCTTTTCCGGCGAACTGCACTCAACCCCGTTGTTTGTATGGAAGAAAATGTTTGGTCGTCCTAGTTTTCTTGCAGTTGAGCGGGATAAACAGGATCACATGTTCTTCTCCTGGTTCTAAGACACCTTAACTTGGATTCTTAACAAAATCCGTTCAGCTGATCTTGTGTTATAATAACTAACACAACTTTCTTTTCGATGTATTTTACATAGATGACGTTTTGCACTTGACTCGTTCTAATGCCTAATTTGCTACGGATTTCCTGACAAGCAAATTTTCGCCAGTCATAATTAAGACCCCATACTTAGTCAGCCAGAAGAGCCAATCAGCGCACTCCCCCGTTCC
>NJDC01011299.1:10866-22432 GCA_002245475.1 Calephelis virginiensis | reverse complement strand
CTATGTAGCATGTTTGCAGTCGAATGACAGTATGAAAGATTTGAAGAAAGAAATGTACCGTTGTTGCAAGAATATCACCAAGCACTTAGTGAAAGAGAAGCGTGAAAGGGGAAGTATAAAACTAGAAGAGAGGTTGGACAACAACTTCGAGATGAACACCAAACTCTTTTGGAGGGAGGTAAAGAAGTCTCGGAGTTGTTCGTCTACCTCTAGAATTAATAGAATAAAGTCTAAGAGTGGTGATATTCTTGCAAGCACGCATGACGTGTTAAAACGGTGGAGTGAATTTTATGGAGATATGTATGAATGTGCCCAAGATGCTGTCGCTGGGTCCGAGTACTCATATGACTCGGAAATAGCGGAGGCATCTGACGGCATTATGATGGAAGAAGTTGAATGTGCGATAAGAAGTATGAAATATGATAAGGCTGCGGGAGTAGATAGGGTTACAGCTGAGATGATCAAACTTGGTGGTCCTGCCGTCCGTGACTCTTTCTGGGTTCTTTGTAACAAGTGTTGGAAGACCGGCAGAGTACCCGAAGATTGGCGACGTGCGGTAATCGTGCCCTTGTATAAAGGCAAGGGTTCACGTATGGACTGTACAAGTTACAGGGCCATTAGTTTGATCACCGTATGCTAATAAATGCTAATAATAAAACCGTATGCTAATAGTAAAGCACTAGAACACAGCACTGTCGTTCAGAGTGACAATGGCAAAAGGCAGGAATAGATAAGGAGGTGGATCCTTACCTCGGCAAGTTGCACTCTACAACCAGGTTTCTATTTGACAATGACATTTAATCTTTTAATAATCTATTTAATATTAATAGTATCTAATTTAATTTGTAAGTTTGTTCCACTAAAAAAATTTTACCTATCTCTTCAAAATTCAAATCATGTAATTGTCAAGTATCTGTGTATATGTTGAAGATATTTCAAAATACTTTTGTACGAGCTTGGCACGTGCATTTATCAAATGCTTATGCATAGTGTAGCTTCAGTAGATTTTCAATATGTGGCTGCAAGTTGCGGCTCGCATCGTTATAAAAAATATCATCAGCACGTATCAGACTCTCACGTCGGGTATATTCAGTGTAAAATTATTATCAAACCATCAATCAAACAAATCATTTAATCAATCGTTTCTTATCATCAATTATTTAAACAAAAATAATGATAATACAAGAGTTTGACTCCTTTTATTTATTCTTTTGTGAAGTATAATGCAAGAGCACGTTTCTTGTGTGTATCCATAGAGGTTTGGACTTCAATTGATCATTTAACCGTCCATTTTGCAACGATCATCAACCGCCAAGTTTACGAGTGACGATTTCGACCGCGACACGGATGGCTGCGTCATTTCACAAATTACTCGTGAGTTTTGAACGACTGCAGTTGCCGCGGGTCGAAACCGCTTCGTGAGTTCTTAACATTAATATGAATAGTAAAAAAAGTAAGTATTCTTAGGCCGAAGCGGTAGGCAGAGGCACAACATGGACACCCACGACTAGCCGAAGACTCTAAGTCCCACAATGTGATAAGTGCAAGCCTATCGCAATCTAGACACACATCCAATCCCGAGCAACATTTTTTGAAGTGAAAATTTCTTTAGCGGCGTTGCGCGCTTTTTTTGGGATGGGTAGAAACTTCTAGACTAGCGTCAGGACACGTGACCTGATCGAAAATTCGTAAGACGGTTGGAGAGAAAACAGCCAGCGCGGCGTAAGAGAGGAAGTATCCCGCTCTCTTTCTATGGTGCGGCGATAATGTATGTCTACGCCTGCTGTTTCGTTTAGATGGCGCAGGGCGCTTGCGTGAATGTACGTATTCGTATACGATAGCGCAATAAATGAATATTGTATTCTTATACTTTCATACTGATAATTAAAGCAATTCTAGCAAAATTATTCCCTAACCATTTCAAAATGTCAAAAATGCACAACGTTAATATTTAAGTTTTCACTTCTGCCGGCACTACCAGAAGGCAACCCGTCTTTTTTTATTTGAAAATTGGCAAAAACCACATTTTCTTTTTGTTGCCCAACTCGGAAATCGAACCCAGGAAATCATAAAGTCAAGTCTAACACCTGGGGGCTGATTCTGTATATTTTTAGTTATGATCATAGGATAAAGTCATAAAAATAATAGAGGTCAATGGATAAAGTATACATGAAATGGCTGTAAAATGACGTGGTTTTTTTTTGTTATCTCCTGTGACCATTGACCTCTGGGTATATCTGTGAGTAGTATTGTTCTGTGCCTGGGACCAACAGAAATACAATGCAGATAGCAAATACAAAACACGTCATTTGACAGTTATTTGATGTATATTTTTCCCAGTGATCATCACTAAAAAGATACTGAATAGCCCCCTTGGAGCCTAGCCCGTGCTAGACGATATTAATAGTAGACCGCTAAAAATGTAGGTTCCGGAAGGAAGAACGTAATGACGTATTTCTTTAAGTATATATACCACGCCACGGTCGCGTTCTATTATTTTTTATTCGTTTTTGACAAACTTTACTTGACTAATGGCAGATGCTCATATTTGTGATAGAAACTAAATAAAAGGATTTGTCTTTGGTTTGCTAATTTCATTACTATAATATAATCTGAGTGTTAATTGTCAAAAGACGAACAACCACTGAATGAATTTGATTTCATTTTTCAACTTTCAAGTTTCACGAAATTGATTCGAGTTTATGACGTGATTGTTAGATTTGTTGAAACATTATTTATTTTACATGGTTGATTAATTTTCAATTGCTGCTACATTTTGGACAACACAGTGTGTATATATGGTTTACAACTGATAGTTCAATATGAAAATCACTTAAAATAATTCTAATAACTTTGCTAGACCTGGAACAATTCATTTGTTGATGGGATTCCATTTCTTTATCTTTAAATTTACATGAATAAGCTTATTTTGTGTAGTATAGTAGATTAATAATTCGTTTTGTATGTTTATGGAAAGTAGATTCATTTTAGAAGTGATATAAACGACACATACGTTTTAAAATGTTACTTGTTTCAATAATTCAGATGTCCGGAGGTCACAAGCATCGTTACAAGAATGCAGGCTCCAGTGCAGATGAGCTTCGGAGACGACGGGAAGAAGAAGGGGTTCAGCTTCGTAAACAAAAGAGGGATCAACAGCTTTTCAAACGGAGAAATGTTAATTTGCCAAGTCTTGATACTCCTGATAGCTTACTTCAGGTAAACTTATGCATTCAAGACTTAAAATATTTTTTCAATTCAAAGTAGGTTGTAAATCAGATAGTGCCATTAATGACTAAAATAATAATATAGTTATTTGACCTGAATTTTAGTTTCTGCTACTTACATATTACATTGGAAGGTACACTGCGGATGTAGAGAGGAGAGTGAGTGCAGGGAATAGTGTGAATGGAGCGTTGGGTAAGCTATTCCAAAGCGAGGTTTTAAGTCAAAATGCTAGACTCGCTTTGCATAATTCTGTTCTTATTCCAAAGTTACTGTTGTATTCTACCACATTATGGTGTGCCAATATTGAAATTAATTCTTAGAAATTAACTATTTATATACATTCTTACAAACTCAGGCCTATTAGCTATATGCTTTTACTACCACCATTTCCAAATGTAGCCAGTCAGGATATGAAACGGCAAAACAAACTCCTCAGCAACTATGATTTCTTTACTTAAATCAAGTTTATATATCATATGCTTTTATGTATCAGAATAATAACCTAAAATATCACATTTCTATAAAATAAATAATGCCATCTATGCATTGTGGGACTAAGTAGTATCTTTGGCTAATATTTGATGATCTGTGAAGATATTAACTTAAATTGAATGTTATCAGGATGATATGGCTCTCTCTCCAACCGAAGACATCACACCACAAATGGTTGCAGCTCTCTATAGTGAAAATCCTCAAGACCAAGTTATGGCTACTCAGAAATTTAGAAAACTGCTAAGTCGAGAACCTAATCCTCTGATTGACGAAGTAATCAGAACTGGAATTGTTCCTAAATTTGTTGAATTTTTAACTAATAGTGCTAATCCGACATTACAGGTAGATACTATTATTTTTTTTGTAATTTTATGCTTTTCAGTTTTTGATTATAACTTGAGATAGTAAACGAGCTGGCGGATTACCTAGTATTAAGATATATTTCGCGACAAATAAAGATTTCTGCTACCTATAGTTGGAATGTAAAGATTCTTGTGTGGTTTGTACTCTCCCAAATCAAAAGTCTACTATAGCATAGCATAGCAGGCGGGAATAAGTGAGAATACAAATCCTCCACAGAAGTAATGTGACTTTTTTCACGCGATTAGAAGGGAGACTAAGCAGGTAAGTAGGTAATAAAGGCACACTTTGACAATGAAAAATGTGAACGCAGTTCGAAGCGGCATGGGCGCTGACGAACATCGCGTCGGGCTCGTCGGAGCAGACCCGTGTGGTGGTGGAGTGCGGCGCCGTGGAGGTGCTGGTGGCGCTGGTGGGCGCGGGCGCGGCCGACAGCGTGCGCGAGCAGGCCGTCTGGGCGCTCGGCAACGTGGCCGGGGACTCCCCGCGCTGCCGCGACACCGTGCTCGCCGCCGGCGCGCTGCCGCCCTTGCTCGAGTCAGTGCTCTTAATGCTGATACTGTCATTATATATATATTAATACCCGATGCCAAAACTTTGAACGCTTTTTTACTGAAATTGCGCGGACGCAGGAGCATAAAATTTGGCATACTTATAGTTTATAAAGTACATTAAATCAATAAAACATTACCAACACTACCATACATTTGACACACACAAACAAATATATTGATGATAACGATAAAAAATCATAGATGGCGCACTAAAAAGTTTAGAAACAAAGTAGTTGGTCTTGAAAAATGAAGATGGCGTTCTTATCAACAAGATATAAAAATTTATTATGCTCGAATTTTGATTAACGGACGACCACTAGTAATGATTAATTATTTATACTACATACAATTAATATATTTCGTTCTTTTTCAACAAAATTAGGCCACAGGTTTTGATTTTACAGTGTCTTCTAGGCTATGCTATGCAAACATAATTTAAACTAATTTAGCAGTAAACAAATTTTGGTGGTTATTGTCGGCAGTTCAAATTTTTCCCCTTTAATTTTTGCTAAATTAGTTTAAATACAGTTGCCACAGTCCTGAATTGCTGTAAAAGGGAAACCGGTTGGCTAATTTTGTTAGAAAAATAAAACATACTAAGTGCAAGTTTATTTTTATATCTATAATTACAAAATGGAGTTTCACATATGCTAAGAATGGAAAGTGGAAATAGTTCTATATATATGATTCATTATGTGGATTTGTTTATACTGAAAGTGTTGTGGTGGGGAAGTGACTACCATATGAGCTGCTGGGTAATTCATAGTTGAAGTTATTAGATGCATTTGGTCATGTAGACAGTCAGATCTAGGTGACAGAATGCTGTGCAGCGCCCAACTCGAGCAATTATGATTTGATGATTAAACCATACCTTTGTCTCTGCCTTAAAAGAGTCGCCTACTTTTTTTTACAATTTTATGATATTAAAATACACAACGCCTATTGACATTGAAGATGGTAATGACGTTTTTTTAACTTAAGGCTGGGGCGTTAGCCACTTGCACGTAGACTTTGCAAAAGTTTACCAAATTTTATTTAACTTTCACAGTGTTGGTAACAGAAAATGCCATCTTATATGTATTTTCGATAGGAAAGAAATACTTCATATTATATTTTTTAGAAGATCCTAAGACCAGTATAAGGGTAACTCTTGTATGTACTTTGTACATTGTAACAATCTATCTCATTTCTTGATTAGTATTAACAGAGAGAGAGAGAGACAGAGAGAGAGACGGGCTGTTTTTGTTGTTAATTTTAAAAATATCGATAGAAAATGTTTTATGTTACAAATTGGTTTAAATAAACAAATCCTATTTTTTGTTTATTAACTTATAAGGTTTTAACATGGACCATGCTATCTTGTACATCATACAAAAATTGTTTCGTTTCAGAATTTTAAATAATTATTCCAAGCTTTCAATGACAAGAAATGCGGTGTGGACCTTGTCAAACCTTTGTAGAGGCAAAAATCCTCCGACAAACTTTGAAGCAGTGGCTCCAGGTAAGTAAATAAAAAAAAATAGAAATAAAATTAATTTATTTTCAGGTTACATAGACTCATAAAAATATTCATTAAAATTTCATATAAGGTAATAAACAAACACAGAATATAATGACATGATATAAATAAATAATTAATTCAATTTATTTATAATAAATATAATAATACAATAGCTGATATAAAAAAAAGTCAAAAAATTAATACAATGTCAAAATAATTAAAATAATTTAAAATAGAATTCAAGTACAAATAAAAAAAACATGAAGCTATATTATAACTATATTTCGGCCGTTCAGAGAATAGGTTCCTGACACGTCGCGATTGAACTGACGACGTTACTTTGTAATGGCGTTGCAGTTACGATAAAAATATTATTGCTGGTTGTTTACCGTTTTAACAATTTTGTGAGCATTAAAACGACATTCAATGAATGTTATGATATTGTGCCAAACTGAGTGTCAAATAACTTACCAATATTGTTTTAAATCTAAACTGCGCTATTATGGTTATGTCAGCGCTTTGTATTTGTAGTGCTGTGCTAATAATAACAGGCAATAATAGTATCGTAATCTGTTGTTATACAGTGATACTTTATAAAATAATACGTTTTGTTTTTCTTTTTAAGAATTTGAAAATAATGGACTATAAGATAACTTTTATTAAATATAAAAATAAAACTACGACCAAACCGAACGCGCGAAAGAAAGTAGCATTTTTATATTTAGGTTGAAAATGGTAACCCCAAATCGTACGAAAAAGATGATGACCCTATTAAAAAAAGCCTGCGGGAAAGTCACAAGAGATGATTGGGTAAAGGTTGTTGAGAAGACTAAAAATCTGATTGTGGAACATTTTGACCGAGATATCAGGATTGCTTCTGTTATTGATAATAATATAATTATACATGTAGGCAAAGATGATGATGAAGACACCACCTCTTCAAGCGAATCGGAGTCTGATTAATATTCTGTACGCACATTCAATTCAATGTACTTTATTGCATAGAAATACAGATTGTAACTTTGTAACAAAGAATAATAAAAACAATTTTATTATATTAATATTACCCTTTTTTGGTTTCCACTTAAATAACTAAAATATAAATTTTAAATGATTCCGCCAATTTAAAACGAAAATAATCTTAAAAATAACGCGGCGGTTCATTTTGGAGGAACGGTAATGAACTCAGTGTTATGTTGTGCCCACCACTAGTCGTGACTAACTGATAGGTGTCAGAAACGCATTCTCTGAACGGCCACAGAATAGAAATTACTAGAAATAGAAATTACATTGTCAAATACTGCTGACTCACTCTAATGTACAGGCCTCTCTTCAGTGTTGTGATATCCATCAACAAAGTCAAAATGAGAGGGAGGCCAGGACATTAGAGAGAGTCAGTGATGTTTAGAAATGACGTCAGTTCTTTGCTAACCTCCAGTGGTAATAAAGATTAATGGTGAATACAATGTTTTGAAACATTTTTTAAATATTTTTTTTGTTTACCTTATGTGACTGCCATCTTTAATTAGTGTCATGTTTAATATTTTAACGCAACACTACTAAATTTTCTCAAGCAGTCAATTTCACGATAGTGTAGTTCTCTTATCACATTGACACTGGCAAAATCATTTGTGAAGTACACACTGAAAGAAGAAGGATATTTTTTGTAGAACCTGCCGTTTAAAATCAAATTAGAAACTCAAATTTGATGTTCCAATATATATATTTTTAATATTTCAGTTAATATGTAGCGAAGCACGTACTGCGCCGCTAGTAACTAATAATTTTAACCCAAGAAATAGATCATTTTTGACAACTCCTCCTGTTATTGCTATTCCAAAGACAAGGATATGTAAGACAAGGCAAACAATAGGAGTTCAACAACTAAAAGGCTACTAATTTCTAAAAGATAGGTAACTCAACTTTGAGCCCTTGGTCCAATAGCTGTTCAAAGGTGGCGGTGCTCACTTATGATTAAGTGATCTTCTTACTTATTAGCTCCTTCCACATAAAACTAAAGATAAAACTTTATGGTCGCAGGTATTCCAGTATTAGCCCGATTGCTTCACCATACTGATGCGGATGTCCTGAGCGACGCATGTTGGGCGCTTTCGCATCTATCCGATGGACCAAATGAAAAAATACAAGCCGTTATCGACGCTGGTGTTTGCAGACGTCTCGTAGAATTACTTCTGTGAGTACTGTTACATTTGATGTCACCGTGTCGGTCCGGGCTCCTTTGCACAACCCTTGCTGCCAGGCAGCTTGTAAGAGACTAGCAAAAGTTAAATGGGTCATTAATCATTACTAACACGACCAAGGGTGGTAGAGTGACTTGCTGCAGTTTGTACTGGTAGGGATATTTCGTCTTACCTGTTTCTGCCGAATGACAATGTCATGTTCCGCTTCGTAGGTCAGGGTACTGGCGTAGCACCCCGGCGAAAGGACAGCCTGCATTTTCAACCTCTATGGCGTCCAAAGGCACCATTGTCTCTTACCGTCAGGAGAGGCGTGTGCTAGTCTGCTGTTTTCGCACATAAAAATGCAAGTTGAAATTAATCTGTATGATTGAAGATACGCCACAACACTGATTGAGAACGAAAATTAAGATTTGTATCCGTATCCGCGGAACTTGACACAAAAATCTGTATCCGTCGATCTAAATTTTTTACTGTTACGGCACGTCACTAATATGGACATAATTATTACCAAAGTAGATTTAATTACTACCAGACTCAGAAATACATCCCGTTCGATGCTTTTAGAATCTTCAGTTGTTTTTGGCTGAAGCTGTAAAAGTGTTGTGAATATTTGTTGAGAGTTTGTGGTGAGCAGGCACAACAACTTCTCTGTGGTGTCTGCGGCGCTGCGGGCGGTGGGCAACATCGTGACGGGCAACGATGCGCAGACGCAGGCCGTGCTCAACTGCAGCCCGCTGCCCAGCCTGCTGGCCCTGCTGGGCTCGCCCACCGAGACCTTGCGCAAGGAGGCCTGTTGGACGCTCTCCAACATCACCGCAGGGAACGCGCAGCAGATACAGGTATTATAGATGAATATCTACATAGTGTATGTAAGTAAATAATATTTTTCATAAATATTAAAATATTTGCACACCAAAATATGGTAGAATACGTTGATATACTTAAATATATTTGTAACATCTCTTTTGCACACATATTCCGCACATAAATAAATTTATTTATTTTTTTCTTATTAATTTGCAATTTGTGTCCATTTTCGAATGGCTTCGAGGATGTGGAGCCTAAGTTGAAAAACACAATGGTGTATATTAAATACTCATTTGAAAAAGGCCACAAGTAGCCTTTGTATGAATGAAAAGAAACAAATTAAGCAGTTCACCTTATGATTCAAATTCACTTATTTGATGTGAATGCTTCTTTCAAATTGCTTGAATAATGCTTTAAATCGGGGGATACGGTTGCTGCAGTGTTACATATCTATCACCTCCATCTAAAATTAAGTTAAACCATTAAATAGCTAATGAATCAAAGAGTTATGTTCTGTAGTTGGCGCAGGTACAATCAAGTGCAACAATCGGATAACGACTTGCGGCGCCAGTTCAAAAACTTGTTTTTTTAGTATGTTTATTGCTATTAGTACGTTAACTATCTGACCTTTTATTTAGTTTAGTATGTTAACTATCTGACCTTTTATTGTGTCATAAGCATGACAATTATCCAGTGCAAGAAAGTAAGAAAATCATATCATATTTTCATAATATTTATTATTTAACCAAAAGTTTGTGTGCTTGTCAAAATATCAAAATTTTAGCAGAAACCAAGAAGTAACGTTATCCTTTAACCACTTGACTGTCCGCGCTAGCAAACAGTGATGTGCCAGAACCTTCCGGCGCTATCGCTCGATAGGTGACCAAAAATATTGCGTTACCTGTCCCTATAAAAACGTTTGTAGAAAGAAAAGTATAGTTGTGATTATGAAAAAAAATACTGCTAGATAGGTAATAAAATAAGGCAACAATAAAGTTGAAAATATGAATAGTAAATCTTAAATTCGACAGTCAGTAAATAACAACAAAACCAGCCATATTTACTCACAAACAGTACTTGACTATATTGTTTGCAAAAATTATGAACTTTGCAGAATGAAACGTTATGCTATTTATACATCACTGTAAAGATAATTTTATCTAAAAAATTAAAACAAATCATACTTTGAGATTAAGTAATAAAACAAAAGTACTGAAGACATTCTTACTCAGCAGTTTTTTCTCAGTTACAGTAAAAAAATATGTCTCTTTGAAATTGCTCTGTCGATAAAACAGCGCATCAAAATGGATAGAACTAGGTTTTTATGCCATCTATGATTCTTTCTTAACATTAAATTACTACAGCTGTGATACAGATAAACAACCGATTTACAAACGGTTGTGTATTTTGAGGTTGTGGCACTGTAGTGCCACTAACAGTTCTGCGTAAAAAAAAAATTGGCACTGCAGCGCCCACGGACTGTCAAGTGGTTAAAGGGTCAAACTCCGGTATCATAATATGTAAAACTGTACTCACGGTTTCCGTATCTTTAGTTTGACTTTTTCCGAGATGCAAGCGGCGGTGTTCTTGAGCTACTGCAGGAGCTGGAGTTCGACTCAGTGGTACTAGACGAGCGAACGTGTTTTGTGCCACGCTAACGTTTATCTTTACGTTTCCTACCTATAATTTACTGTACATAGGACGCGAAAAATTAATTATATGCTACTTCTGATGTAAACTAAATTTACTAGGAGGATATTTAAATAATATTTATAACGCAAAGGAATGTAATAATCAACAGTTAACTTTTAACCATTAAGTAAATACTATATTAATATTACAAATTATTTTAATATATTTTAAACGCCATTTTTCTGTCAGCCCATTAATCGTCCTCGTAGTTGATGGTTCCAGCAAGTGCCAGTTGATTTTTAATTAGTCCGCACACAATTTGGCTCAGTGTTGCCAGTCAAAAGGTACTTCACTCAGGGATGCCAACACAAAGTATAAAATAAAACATTTACAGCATAAAAGAAAAGTTTTACGCGACTGTACCCAAGCAAAAGAGACGAAGCACGCCTATGAGTGAGAGCGCGGTACGCTCCCTCATTTCTCCGCACCTATCCCCGCCTTTACCTTAAAATGAGTTCTGCACAACGATATGTTATCTACTTCGGAAGTGCATTTAAATTTTTCGTGAACTGTATCCATGAAACAGCTACACTCGGTTCACAAAACAAAGACAGACAGTATTATAAATTTGACATGCAAAAGATTGATGTATAAGCTGTTCTGTTCTTGATCTAAACACATCTTGCAAATTTCAGAGCATTTTATTTATTTATTTAACACTTTATTGCACATAAAACTAAAATACACAAAATACACGAGAAGTTAAAAATGCACAAAAGGCGAGCTTATCT
>NJDC01011299.1:0-10042 GCA_002245475.1 Calephelis virginiensis | reverse complement strand
AGACTGGAAAAATCAATAGCCCCAAGCTGATATCTACTCCCGAGAATTATAGCTTTTGATTTTAAAGGGTTAACTAAAAGACCGTAGGATTCAGCCCACAAGCTAATTGTACGAAGATCGTCGTTTAAAGAAATCAGGGCGCTAGTCTTATCCGTAGTACTAAAATGACGGTAAAACTGCAAATCATCTGCATACAAATGAAAATTAGAAGAAATTACCGCAGTGATTGTATTAATAAATATTGAAAACACTAAGGGAGATGAAATGCACCCCTGAAGGACACCCGCAACTATATCACACCAGGTGGACTGCATTTCATTTAAAAATACATATTGTGAGCGACCACGCAGATAAGAGTCAAACCAATTTAAAGCAGATGAAGAAAAGTTAATGGTCTTAAGAATTTTATTCATATTCATTTTATTCATATGGAACACACAAACGATACTCGTACGCGTCGATATTGGTGTTTAAATGTTGTGGCTGGCAGGAGACGATAAGCGATTACCGCTCATTAGCAGCGCCAAAACCAGAGATCTCATAGTAATAATTGAATTCTATAATTCAATACGAACTATGCTTCAGCAACTCTGGTAGCATGTTGATATCTATTAGCATAATTTTGTTTACCACAATGAGGTCTTACGGTGTAAACTAGCAGGACTTGTTTAAAGCATTTGTCTATCAAACTTTCCTATGCAAAAGCATACCGAGATTTTCGCAAACTCCCATATTTTATGATTTTAGTAGTATTGTAGTAAGGGACCGTATTCACACTACATAATCCGCCGAGGGTGGAGGGGCCCAAAAACGTAGAGGTGTTTTTGGGCCTCTGGGGCTGCTGGGTCACAGCAAGGAGCTTAAGTATTCACCACCTTTTCAATATTTTTGAGAGAAGTCGCGCGTTTTTTCAAATATGCGCCATATAGCCTTTACCAATTTTAAAATTTACAGCTGGCAACACTGTAACAATGAAAAATATAATTTGTAAATTAGGGTATTGTTACTTGAAAATAATTATTTGGGAGAATTGGTCTTTACATAATTATTTACTTTTTCAAATCAAAGTAATTCTAAAGGTTGTAAATTTACTGTACGCAGTCTTAGCGTTATCTTGCTAGTGTTGTAGCAGTACAGAAACGGCACTTTTTTAACTAGTTGAAAAATATAGACTAACGACTACACTCAGAGACGTTAATTAACATTTAGTCTATCGTCAAGTCACGATTTTGTATAAAAAATCCACTTAGCGACTGATAATTGACATCTCTTTGTGCAGCCGTTAATGAAGTATTTACTAATTATCACGTGAATGATAGAGGGAGAGAAAGTAGTCTTTTCATATACTACGAATAATAGCTAAATCGCAGGTGTTAAAAACGGGTCACAAAGTATGTGTATGATCCCTAATAAGTTCAACAGTTTACGACATGTCGTTTCGTTAGCTAACTTTGTTTTTACTATTTTTTTGTTATTTGCAGGCAGTAATCGACGCTGATATCTTCCCTAGTCTAATTGAGATATTGAAAAATGCTGAATTCAAGACGAGAAAGGAAGCGGCGTGGGCAATCACCAACGCAACAAGCGGAGGGACATTTGTTCAAATTAGGTATTTTTTTTTAATTATTTAATTAAATTTAATAATAAAAATTAATATTTTAATTAAATTTATTCAAAGCAAACGAACTCTTCGTTTGCTTGGAAAAAAATTTCGGAAAAATAATGTAAGTGAGCCATTTGGCTTAAATAAACATAACTCGCGCGTTTAACAAATTCGTTACGTTTCGAAAAACACAAAGAAAACGAATTTGGTTGCTCGCGTTCGTTACGCTGATAATTAATACTGTCAATCCATTAAACGTCAAATTGGTGAGTGGGGTTCGGGGGATGACTCCTCTCCCTGCACACCTTACATTGTCTGTGAGATTACATAGCACAGGGGATCCTGTGAGTGTAGACAAAAACGCATGTTAGGCCATAAACTGGATCTCCGCGATTTGCGGAGCGCTGGCGAGAGCAAGGCAGTCGCGGGCGCGGCTACGAAGTGTTGTGCTTCACGTGAGCGTTGAGCACGGTGTCGATATGGCGGCTACATCTTTTGGAACCGAGTGCTTCGACTTCGACTGATTCGCATGAGAAAATAACCCGACAACTTTCACGATTATACAGGAATGAGTGTGGAGACTTTTGATATTGTAGTGTAAGAACTATAAAGTCCTAAAGAAATTAGCAAAAAACATTATCCTCTAATTTTTATGATTAACATGTTCGCTATTCCAAATTGGTGAGATATCAAAACTTGCACTAAATATTTACTTCGGTAAAATATTGCGACTTGGGATGTACCTAAATTTATCGACAAATACAAAATACAAAGAGGAACAGCACTATGTCCGCCCCCGCACCGGCCTCATCCAGTTCACTTCAATGTGTTAGAACGCTCCGATGAGGCCTTACAGATATATGTTTAACGTGAACTGAATATGAATGAGCATTCTTTAACATAAAACTGGATTCTCTTATTCCATTGAAGCTACGAATGTGCAACAAAACTCTACAGATAAAAAATCTCAAGGCACCATGTATGTTCAAGATAAACTACTGGAACTCGTGCACGGCTTTAGATCACATGGTGAATCTGTGATTCGATCCGTAATAAAGTTGGGATAGGTCTTGTCTAGATTTTTAAGGGATCCGTGCAGATCTTTTAGTTAAATTGCGCGAGCGACGCCGCGGTCAAAAGCTAGTATTTATGTATTACCAGTTTAGTGGTAACTAAGCATCAGTGTTGAAAAGAGCAATGATTGTAACATAAGTTATATGAAATCTAATAATTGGTCCTATTTGTCAAAAATAATGTTTTGCTCGTTTTTATTAATTAATTTATATCTTGTTTATTAGCAAGTTTTAATAATTGTTTCAATCATTTAATGATTGTTTAGACAACAAGAGAGAAATTTTGTTATTTTTAAAAATGTATTGGGTAATGTATAGGTATTTGTACCTATTTACTTTGAAAAAAAAAAACAACTATATTCTTGTAATTCTTACCGGTCTCTCATTCCGAACTGGTAGTTTCTTTTCTGAACTGATAGTACATTTATTTTATTAATTAATTTTGACGATTTTTTTATAAATTCTACAAAAAGAAGTAAATGGTTTTTGGTTATCTAGTTTATCATAACTAAAAACCATTAAATATAATGAAATCAGAAAATAAAGTAGCTATCGAACATTGAATTTATATGTTGTAAATTTAGTTTATTATGGACCACATAGATACGACCTAGTTTCACAATTTTACGTAAATAGCTAGCTAGCTTGGAAAGTGATAAAAATATTTTTAATAATTAGTATTTTTTTATGATATTGGAAGGTAAACAAGCAGACGGATTTCCTGATGGTAAGAAATTCACGCCGCCTAGAGACACCAAAGGTGGTAATGGTGCGTTGCCAACCTGAGGACGGGATGTAGGCCTCGAGCAAAAGTAAGTTTACCGGCTAGTTTACCCTCCGAACTGGAACACGTCATGATGTTATGGCGGCAGGAATAGGTAAGGCGGTGGTACCAATCCGGGTGAATCGCAGCGAAACCACCTAGTCAGATGTCACGGTATTAGTGACGGTAAGCCTATGCTCGCCTTTTACGAGCTGCCTGTCAGGAAGGCAGATGGTCTATTCTGCAAAGGAGCCCGGACCAACATGGGGTAATATACAGGGAGTATATGAAAATAGAGCAGCTGGTTAAACCACTTGTAGTTTGTCAATAGAATAACCATTTTTTTAAAAAAGCACTTCGCCTTAACCTTAATGCAACCGCACCGCCTAAGTCGCGTAGGTACCTATCGCGCGTATGCTCAGATGTAGTTCTTCCGGTATAGGTATCACATGTATTTACTATCACTAGACATTCTTGATCTGTGGTGTTTTTCGATATTACAAAAATAAATTTTTAAATAAGTAAAAATGTCGCCCTCGCCTTTCTTTTCGCCACAATGGAAAAGAAAGTACTTTATAATTACTGTTGATTTTATTTCTGCCCGTCTGATGTACCTACTATCTATCAGAATGAAATACTAGATCCACTCTTTGTACCTGTTCTCAATTTTTATTTATTTATTCCAGTTATCTAGTAAAACAAGGTTGTATACCACCGTTATGTGACCTGCTAACATTGACGGACACAAAGACAGTGCAAGTAGCTTTAAATGGCCTCGACAATATATTGAAATCGGGACAGCAATATCATCTAGGAGAAAACCCTTATGCTTCTTTAATCGAAGAATGTTTCGGTAAGTTCTTTTACAATTATTTTGCTAATGGTCGAGTGTTAAATAAATCCTGACTGTTTGCTTGAAGTTGGTGTTTGATACTGAGCCAACTGTTAATTGTACTATAAATTATACTATAATAATAGTCTAAATAAAGTTGGAATAAATCTTAAAAAAAAAAACATGTTTAAAGAAAGTTTTTTAATAATATCAAATTTTGTTGAAGGCTGCGGCCTTCGCCCACCTATTAGTAACTTACCTCTCCCGCGGGAACATGTATATCGGGATAAAATTTATTTATTTATTTATTATGCAGAATTCATTAAAATCGGCTCAGCCATTATTACTTGAAAACAAAACACTTAAAAATAATAATCTTCGTAAAGATAATTAATCACCTCTGTGGTCCAGTGGTCCGGTGTTGGCGTTTACTACTTCAGATCTCGGGTTTCATTAGGTCGGATAACACAAATTGTGTTTTTTCAATTTTCTGATAAGTGAATACTTTGCCAATGTCCAGTTAGTTAGGTATTATTAATTCTTATACAGTCATTAGTCACTATGTACAAAGTCATGTCAGGTCTTGAGTAAAGCGGTGGCTTCGTTACTCAAGCTCATCTAGTGAGATTTGACGGCAGCGAGGAAATAGACGATACACTAATATCTTCATGATTATGTCATTTGTGCACTTTTACTGAACAAAATTAATCTAATTCCCACCTAAATTAACCAATTTCACTCAATATAAACACGAAATTCAATAATAATGAAAAAAATACGACCACCTTCTTTCACGATGGCGCCAAAAACTCGAACACAATGTTTTCCAGGATTGAATAGGTGTCCGGTTGATTGACAAGTCATTTATGACATAGTGGTACTTGGTACTTTCGTCTAATTGTGGATTTCTCAGTTGTACTCTCTGCCTACTTTTCCGGGATACGGACCGTGAAGATACTTTTGGTCAAGCATAAAGACTATGAAATAACAATGCATTTTTTATTAATTCAATTTCCTATTATGAAAATTTGATCGTTACAGGTTTAGACAAAATTGAATTCTTACAATCGCACGAAAATCTCGACGTATATCAAAAATCATTTGAAATCATCGAGAATTACTTCAGTTTAGAAGGTGAAGACGGACGTTTGGCGCCCGAAGTGTCCTCGACCACGGACCAGTACGAGTTCAACACGGACCAATCAGTGCCTATGGGCGGTTACCAGTTCTAACCGAACACACCTCACATGCTTGAATAAAACTATATGTGCAGTAAGTAACAGTGAAATGTCCATTTTCTTTACAATATTTTCAATAACCTTACACCAATTTCATTATGTTTTATCATTTTTGCGCAAGTGTTCATGTTAAAATGCGAAAGGGCATTCTCCGCTGGTGGTCATGTCGAAAGAATGACAGATGAAAGATTGACAAAGCAGATATACAATGCGAATGTGGATGGATGTTGGTACCCGGGATCTCTCCCGGGTACCAAGGTTGGCATTCCACGATCTGATCACTCGGATATTATCCGAGGGTGATATGTGAAGGAAGCCAGACAGATTTTTCAGGATCATGAGGTCTAGCACTTGATACCATCTGCCCCGTAAGGAACTTGGTGTGAAGATATATATGTATGTATGTGTATTTTTGCACAAACAGGTGTACAGTATTTTAAAATGGATAGCTTTATACAAAGTCAAGTGCAAGAATCTTGACATTTGGTACTCAACACTCCCTGCCTACCCCGTAAAGGTTTGGCCGTAAACATATGTATGTACGTATTTTGGAGTCAATATTAAACCTCCCCATTCGGTTTATGTTTAATGTTTATGTATAGGGCTGATGACAATGAAACGTTTCATCTGTTTGTGATAGAAAAATATTTTCCCATCTACATAGTATGCGAACGAAAAATACATTTTAACAGTAAAAAGAAAAATTTGCCGAATAGACCATCTGCCTTCCTGCCAGGCAGCTCGTAAGAGGCAAGCACAGGCTTACCGTCACTAACACTGTGACATCTGACTAAGTGGTAGAGTTTCGCAGAGACTCGTCCGGATTGGTACCACTTCCGTACCTATTCCTGCCGCCATAAACTCATGACGTGTTCCGGTTTGGAGGGTAAGGTAGCCGGTTAACTTACTTTTGCTCGAGGCCTATCATCCCAGCCTCAGGTTGGCAACGCACCATTACCACCTTTGATGTCTCTAGGCGGCGTGAATTTCTTTCAATCAGGAAATCCGTCTGCTTGTTTGCCTTCCAATATCATAAAAAAAATAACGCCTAGAACCATGTCGTCGGGTTCAAATGTTTACTTGAGACTTGCAGTCCAAAAGAAACGCCATTTTATGTCCTCCAATAATTGAAAAATTAATAGGATAAGTCGAAATTTCTGTTCATACCTTTGGTTCCGACATTTATATTGGAGGTTTTTATAGGAGGAAGAAGCAGAGTAAATAACAGCGGTAGCCGTCATCAAAATAATCTCTCTTAGCCGATTTTATTCAAACTATCTAGAATTTGGTCCAAGTTAAATATGTACGGAGAAGAAGTTAGTTCTGAATAATTGTAACACTTGGCACTCTATATTCTCTGTCTTTCCCGCAGGGGACTTGGCGTGAAGATGTGTGTGGGGTCCAATTGAAAAAATATAGTTCTATCCTGATACCCATTCCCACGTAAAAACTAAGAACTTATACATATATATCTTCACGCCAAGTCCCTACTGGTCAATTTAATCTAGTAAGATCACTGGATTTTGTTACAGATGCCTGTAATATGAAAATTATAATTCAGCTTCTAGCGAAGTAAGCAATCTACACCCGTGTGTAATTATATTTTGCACGTGACGTAGCATTGTAGATCGTTTATTTAACCTCACCTCTTTATATTTGCTATTGTAGATAACTTGCATACATTTATTTTATTGTAAAAAATATTTTGTTGGCTTCACAGCCAGTCTCTATTAGAACCTTTGTATGTTGTTTATGTGATAAAGGAACGTTTTTAATTCGTTACAAAGATTAAAGATTGGTACCAACACATGTGTAGTTTTATTTTTTATTAACAAACTTATTGACTAATACATTGTATAGACTGTCGATTTGATCACACATTAAAAATCACAAAAATACGCCTGTGCAATTTGCACATACAAAGGTGTTGCAAACATACAAAACTACATGACAAAAATACATTTTGCCATTCAACACAACTCAATTTGTAATTGGCCACAATACACATTTGGCCAAGCTCTTATCTCTCATATTTCTCATTTGTTGAATATCAGTCGTTGCTGTCAAGTATCTTTAGCAACAAGTATCTAAGTATTTATGCAGTATACACATTGCTCCAATACACTTGCCAAGTGTACGGCGGCTACAAGTTGAAACTTTCATTAAAAATAGCTCTGTTTTAGTACAATAATTTGTCATAATAGTATTTTATCACAATGTAAATAAATACCTTTAGTAATTTACTTTCAGAATTTTAGGCCTACTGACAAGGCCACATTATAGCTAATAAGGCAGATTATTGATATTGGATATGAGACATCGGAATAATTAAATTAGACAATAATCTTTAAACATCAACATACAATTAAAATTCATGAGAAATACAACATAATACATTTCCAAATATTTATTTAACTTATGACAGCTCGAGAATGTTCAGAATTGAGCTTATTTAGGCACAAGTCAAATGACAACTCTATAAACCACTACAAATAGCCTTCATTTTCTAAAAACATTAGGCGACGATTATCGGAAGTACAAAAAGAGCAGGTATATAATATCGTCTAACTAGAAATGACGCTCCCCACCATAACATTGACGTATACAAGTATATCTATAATGTGCATGCAATACACATAAAAGCGCTTCCGTAATTAAACATTCAGTTACCTGCTACATTTCAACAAATTTCTTAGGATTTCTATAAATTTTAAAAGAAAGAAAAAATTTCGCCCCAGATAGGATTTGAACCTGTAACCTTTCGTCTCAAGCCAAGCAAGTCTATAGGACATAACTACCCGCGTTAAAGGGTTAGAAAGGAATTAAAAATTTCGCCACGGGACTTGAATCCTTAGTAGCTCAATTGGTTAGAGCATTCGTCGGCTTGAGACAAAAGGTTACAGGTTCAAATCCTGTCTGGGGCGAAATTTTTTCTTTCTTTAAAAATTTATAGAAATCTATCCCAAGCACAGGGCAAGTGCTAAAATAAAAATACGTTCTTAGGATTTGTTATTCATCTAGTTAAGAAATTGAAAGAGCATTGCTGATGTTAACATGCGGCAATTGACAATTCGTTACGCAGATTGCAATTCTCAAAAAAAAATACGCACGCACAGATAAATTGTCGTTATTAATATTCGCATTAAAACATCTATGTAAACTAGTTAAGTAGTGGTACGCGTTATTTTAGCTTAGACGATTCCTAATATTTCCGGATTGCGGAATTGCATTTTTTTACGAAATCGAGAAATAACTTGATGAAATTAGTAACACTTGATTTGGCAAATGCTTACGCCCATGCCAAAAAAAAAACTATCAATGATGTATTAAAAAGTCTTTGTCTGTAACCGCGAATTGTAGACCTTCAGTGTTAAATACACGGTACTTTTCAAAAGTTAATGGCTAATCTTTTTCCTCCAAGTATTGTCCTTACTTATATAATACAAAAATGTGATGTCAATATTATCGCCGTGAGAATCCAAACTTACTAATAATACTAAAACGGCCGTTGATCTGGTAACTTTTTTTTTGTTAGCAAAAGTGAAGTTGCACAAGATCAACGGGCGCGTAAGTTTTATTACTAAGGGAGATAGTCTACAACATTGACTTAACTTTACATTTTTTATTTTGAGTATTCAGTAAATTAAAATATATTAAAACAACAATGTATAAAAATATTTGATATCTTACCTACTGAGCACAACGATTACAAAAAAAAAAAGATCTAGTTATAGAAAAAAAATATGTGGTAATTTATAATCTCTATGAATTATTTATTATAAGGGCCCTGAAGATGGTTTATAAAGCGAAACAAATAGGTTCAAAACATTTACAGACACGTGCAAGTACAATATACAAGTGGCCTTAAAGTCTTAAAACTATTTGCAAATGTAAATATGCAAAAATATGCAAACGTAAAATGTTGCAACTTGTAGTCCCAATGGATAAAATTTATATTAAATATCTAGGTTGTTTATTTATTTTCGTGCTTCATACAATCTGTAAGAGTGGCAGTTGCTATAAATAAATAAATATCCCAAGACAAATCACATAAATTGATCTAACCAAAAAGTAAGCAAATTATATGCTTGTGTGACAGGTGTTACTCAACCACACTAATACACATAAATCCTTAAATTGATACCGGAATAAATTTAATGAACACATAGACAAGAATATTCATCACACAAATATCTGCCCCCGTCGGATATACACCCGAGCCTCATGGTTGATCAGTGGATCTAAGCATGAATGTTAGTCCCTCGGCCAACGAGGAGGTCAAACTATGGTTAAGACCACTTGTCATTCGTGTAACACTTTATATTATTTGGAACCTACAAGTTTCACTGATTAAAACATATTTAGGGCCGCTTTAAAACGCACAAATTAATAGCACTTAAATACACCCTTAGTTCAAAAATACATTTAATGTTATGTACGTTGTTTTGAGCTAATCCCTTTTCAAGTCAAAATTAACTAATATATTTCATTAAAAATATGAGTGGAGTGTTAGTAATAATATTCTTAAAAATC